>JAFBJT010109351.1:189305-195725 GCA_016785325.1 Chascanopsetta lugubris
TCAGCGTCTTGTCTGATTCTCTGATTGTCTGCACCTGGTGCTCATCACCCCCACACTCTTCTTATACTCCCTTCTTCCTCTGTCCTGTGCCAGTGCATCGTTTATGCTTTGTCTTCATGAGTCTCGTTTCACACCAGCACTCCTCGCACAGCCATGCAAAGATTTCTGCTTTGACCTTTGGACAGTATAGTTTAGTTAGAGAGTCTCTGACCTCCTTGTTTGTTTTTGCTCTTGTTTGCCATTTTCTTAGTTAGGTTTATGTTATTAGTATTAGAGGGTTTCGTTTGTTAGCGGGCCACGGAGCTCCTTTGTTGTGTTACTCCTTTATGAGCGCATTAAAGTCTCTGAAAGCAACACCTTGACTTCGCCTCATGCATTTAAGTCCAGTCCTTGTACGCGTATCCCTAACAATATTAGTTCCTGTTTATAGCTTGAAACACTTTTTAAAAGCATCCACGAAGCACTCCAGGTCTGACAAATTGTTTCAGGTTGACCATTACTTACTAGGTTTTAGTGATGGCCACTTAATCATTATTGAAAGTGCAAAAAATCAGCAAGTAACTGATTATTGGAATTTAAATTGATATAAAGGTTCAATTTGTTTTGTAATTTGATCCTTACAATAATCAATTATTGTCACATTACCTCATAATGGTGCAATGACAACATTTAAGTGTATACAATTATGGACTAATATATCTGACCCATTTAGGTTCTGGAGCAGATAGTGTGACAACCGGGCAGCGGGTTGTAGTGAATCATTCAAAGGGGAGCTGTAACCATGATGGCAGAGGTCACCAGAGGTCACCTAGTGGAGCTGTCTGTCTGCCTGGGAATCCCTTCGTCACAGTTGGTGGGTGTGGTCAGTGAAGGAGAGGTTTGGCATCCTCTGCAGGGCCTGCTCACTCCACAACCCAAGCTTGGATAAGCAGTGTTGTGATGACAGGATGGATCAACAGAAACCTTTATTTTAAACCACATTTTACAGAAATGTATATATAGTTTATGTCAATGTAGCTTAGTCAAGATTCTTCTAAGTTTTATTCTGAAATGCCACAGGAAGAGTCTCCCACATGACAAGTACATTTTGATAATGTTTGAATTGTGACTGCTGCAATAATAGTCGTCAACAATAATCAAACTACTGAAACAGATATGTAGGTATTGGCGTATTTGTACTTTTTGTAAACTCTTTGTTTGTGCAACCCTTGGATATACGAAAGTTTGAACTCCACATGTCATAAATTGTACAGTAACCTAATCATAATTGTTTGTGCTGTAAAATAACTTTAATTGTCAGTACCATGGACAGAGTCAGTGGTGTAATGTAACTTTAACTTTCAGTATCATGGACAGAGTCAGTACTGTAAAAGAACTTTGATTTGCAGCAACATGGACAGAGTCAATGCTGTAAAGTAACTTTGATTTTCAGCACCATGGACAGAGTCAATGCTGTAAAGTAACTTTAATTGTCAGCACCATAGACAGAGTCAATGCTGTAAAGTAACTTCAATTGTCAGCACCATGGACAGAGTCAGTGCTGTAGCACCATGGACAGAGTCAATGCTGTAAAGTAACTTTAATTGTCAGCACCATGGACAGAGTCAATGGTGTAAAGTAACTTTAATTGTCAGCACCATGGACAGAGTCAGTGCTGTAGCACCATGGACAGAGTCTGTGCTGTAAAGTAACTTTAATTCTCAGCACCATGGACAGAGTCAGTGCTGTAGCAGCATGGACAGAGTCAATGCTGTAAAGTAACTTTAATTGTCAGCACCATGGGCAGAGTCCGTGCTGTAGCACCATGGACAGAGTCCGTGCTGTGAAGTAACTTTAACTGTCAGCACCATGGACAGAGTCAATGCTGTAGCACCATGGACAGAGTCAATGCTGTAAAGTAACTTTAATTGTCAGCACCATGGACAGAGTCAATGGTGTAAAGTAACTTTAATTGTCAGCACCATGGACAGAGTCAGTGCTGTAGCACCATGGACAGAGTCTGTGCTGTAAAGTAACTTTAATTCTCAGCACCATGGACAGAGTCAGTGCTGTAGCACCATGGACAGAGTCAATGCTGTAAAGTAACTTTAATTGTCAGCACCATGGACAGAGTCAATGCTGTAAAGTAACTTTAATTGTCAGCACCATGGACAGAGTCAGTGCTGTAGCACCATGGACAGAGTCAGTGCTGTAAAGTAACTTTAATTGTCAGCACCATGGAGAGTGTCAATGCTGTAAAGTAACTTTAATTGTCAGCACCATGGACAGAGTCAGTGCTGTAGCACCATGGACAGAGTCAATGCTGTAAAGTAACTTTAATTGTCAGCACCATGGACAGAGTCAGTGCTGTAGCACCATGGACAGAGTCCGTGCTGTGAAGTAACTTTAATTGTCAGCACCATGGACAGAGTCCGTGCTGTAGCACCATGGACAGAGTCCGTGCTGTAAAGTAACTTTAATTCTCAGCACCATGGACAGAGTCAATGCTGTAAAGTAACTTTGATTATCAGCACCATGGACAGAGTCAATGCTGTAAAGTAACTTTAATTGTCAGCACCATGGACAGAGTCAGTGCTGTAGCACCATGGACAGAGTCAATGCTGTAAAGTAACTTTAATTGTCAGCGCCATGGACAGAGTCCGTGCTGTAGCACCATGTACAGAGTCCGTGCTGTAAAGTAACTTTAATTGTCAGCACCATGGACAGAGTCAATGCTGTAAAGTAACTTTAATTGTCAGCACCATGGACAGAGTCAGTGCTGTAGCACCATGGACAGAGTCCGTGCTGTAAAGTAACTTTAATTGTCAGCACCATGGACAGAGTCCGTGCTGTAGCCCCATGGACAGAGTCCGTGCTGTAAAGTAACTTTAATTCTCAGCACCATGGACAGAGTCAATGCTGTAAAGTAACTTTAATTGTCAGCACCATGGACAGAGTCAGTGCTGTAGCACCATGGACAGAGTCCGTGCTGTAAAGTAACTTTAATTGTCAGCACCATGGACAGAGTCAGTGCTGTAGCACCATGGGCAGAGTCCGTGCTGTAAAGTAACTTTAATTCTCAGCACCATGGACAGAGTCCGTGCTGTAAAGTAACTTTAATTCTCAGCACCATGGACAGAGTCAGTGCTGTAAAGTAACTTTAATTCTCAGCACTATGAACCGAGTCAGTGCTGTAAAGTAACTTTGATTTTCAGCACCATGGACAGAGTCAGTAGTGGAGAACAATGGGTGCATTATGAGGGCAGAAAAAAGGTTATCTCCCGTGTACCCTCTTATTCCTACGATCAGGAATGACGACAGGGTCTGTGTTCATGTCCTTAGGATCAGCCACGTGATCAGTGTAAATGTTATCAGCAAGAGTCTTATCTCCAGTTGGTGCGGAGTGGGTCAGTGCCTCTTTCCCAGTCTCTGTGCTCAGTGTATCAGTGTATGTATGTGTGTATGTATGTACGGTACTGGGACTGTATCGGTGTGTGCATCCGGTTGAGGGGGCATGGGGTTTTTGATGCAGCATCGCCAGATGATACTGGAGACAGTCGCACCGGATGATTACCTCCACATCGTCGATGCTTTCTCCATCTGTCAGACCGCTCACACTCACCAAAATGAGTGATTCGAGATTAGTGATTAGTGATTAGTGAGGAGGATCCATGTTACTACTGTTCTGGTCACCAACAGTACTTGGTATGGGCCTTTCCACCTAGGAGAAAGAGATTCATCTTCCAAGCATTTGATAAGTACATAGTCTCCACACTGAAAAGGATGAATGGGTTAGTTAGAGGGTCTCGGGAGCCTGTCAGCAACCTGCAAATAAAATCTAAGCATTTCAGTTAGGCATTTCACATATTCAACCATGTAATCATCAGTCCACATCAGGCTAACTTTGTGTGGGGTCAAAGGTGCCGTAGCTCCTGTGAGCATAGGCCGACCCATCAAAACTTCATGGGGACTCACAATTGGGAGAGCGTCTGACCACTTCAGTCCTGTTGTCATCATATTTGGAAAACATATCTGTAATGACAAGCAAATGTTTAAAACCTTGACAATTTGGCATATGTACAAAATCAATCTGCATATTTACGAATGGCAAAAAGGAGGGCAAAACAATGGGTTCAGGGAGCTGCTTTGAGATACATTGCTGTACCACAGAGGGCGAGGAAATGGCGGCTTGTTTGGCTGCTGCATCAGCATATCCATCAACCTATTTCCTAAAGAACCAGAACCAGAACCGTTAGTGTGAGCCTCACATTGAACAATAGCCAGTTGTTTGGGGAGCATGATGGCATCAAGTAAACCTCTAATTAACTGTTGATGTTTCACGGGTTTGCCACGTGATGTTAAAAATCCTCTGTATTTCCAAATTTATGCAAAGTCATGAGCCGCTCAAAAAGCGTAACGGGAGTCTGTGTAGATTGTTGCAGATTTGTCTCGAGCCAAAAAACACAGGCCCCCACAAGGGCACACAGCTCTGCAACATGTTTGACCACATGGGGAGAGGCAGACGTTACAAAACCCACATGATTCTTATGTTTAGCCCACAATTCATTTGGGACCTCAGCCAGGTCAGACGGAGGCCCATAGTGCGAGGGAAATGGAGTTTTCTGCAAAGACATGATAGCTGCAGGCGGAGCCATCTGTTGTGGGAGCGTTATTATTAACATTCCATTTCCCAAGGTACCTACCATCCAATTGTTTTTCATCATCTCCCAAAGTCAAAGCAATCTTAATGAGGGGCAGGACATCATGACATTTGTTTGTGGAAGGCTTGTTGTTCACTGGTCAATTTAAGGGTCAATTTTACGGCCTTCCGGGCCCACTAATATGACATTTTCGCAGAACTGTTGCAACTGTTGATGTAAATAGGGCTCCACCAAATGTTGATATTAGCAACACAACAACACTGCAGCAAAGGCCTCATAGCAGACACCAAAGCAGCACAAGCAGGTGCACAATCCAACAGTAGCGATATCATTAACCGACTGCGACAACTGAACAGCTTGCAGTGTTTTGCTATCAGGGATGCTTTCACCTTCTGGCATACACTGCACACGCTGCACACGCTGGAGGAATCATGCTGTGCCGGCGAAATTAAATTTCTGCATTTAACCCATCCCGGCTTGTCCTTCCTCCGGGGGCAGCCAAGAGCAGTGGGCAGCCATTTTTCCATTGCTCGGGGACCATCTTCTTTATAGCTGTCCGTGGTCAGGAGACGGCTTCGAAATGTTTTCAAGAGAGAATTTTATGAAAGGAGGAATCCCCCGGGTTGCATGGGGAGAACATGCAAACTCCGCACAGAAAGGCTCCCGCACGAGGAATCGAACACACCTCTCGTCTGTGACTGACTCTCCAGTTTCTCCCTTTAGTTCATCTCTGTGTCAGTCCTCATCTCACTCTGTATGCAAACAAGTCCACATGTGTCCTCACGTCTCGCCATCTTGACTTTCCACCATTCACCGGCTCCAGCGGTTAGTTAGACTTTTTCTCATGTTACTCGTCAAGCCCCGCCCACTGAGGGTCACATGTTAGATTAGTGACTACAGGATGTTCCAGATGAAGTCCCACCATCTGCATGTTGTCAGATATTATTTGACAGAGGGGGATTTCAAAGTACTCCCTTAATCCTGACCTATTCAATTTGTTTTTGCTGAGTCATGATAAAGGGAGGTTCAGTGGTTACTTCAGGTTTCGTTCTCCAGCCTCAAAGAAACTCAACATTTTCCCACAGTTCCCTCATAACCAAACAACCCCTTCCCTCACCCCTCTCTCGAGTCTGGGTTCTGTCAGAGGTTTCTCCTCGTTAAAGAGAGAGATTTTTCCTCTCCACTTTCGCCTCAGCTGTTTGCTCTGTGTGAAATCTGTTGAGTTCCTTCAGACTTTTTTGCAGTTGGCTCAAAATGGTAAAATGCCAGAAAATAATGTGATAATGATACAATCAAGTCAATTGGTAAACTGAACTCTAACCTTTATTTTTATTCTGAGATCATTCACATACAAAGCGTAATATGTTAAAATTGCTTTTAGTTTAAGGAGAAAGGTTTTTGACTAGTCATAGATCTTAGATACTGTTTGTGTAAAACTTCTTTTTGCTTTAAAGTCTGACAGGGAGGAAGTTCAGTGGTTTGAAGTTGAGCTTAGTCTTTACAGATTCAGTTGGTGTCAGTGAGAGAAAACGACGGACCAGGTGGGATTTGAACCCCAGACCTTTGTGAAGAGGATCCAGTCTTCAGCTCTCCCTGCAGGTGAGTTGCTGCTCCTGCAGCTGAACAGATTTGATTTGTTTGTAAGTCCTCACCTATTTCTTAATTTCTTTAAATATTAAAGCTGTCCCCTACACTCACATGACACACAACATACATTGACATTTGTACATGTATACTCATACACACACACACACACACACACACACACACACACACACAC
>JAFBJT010109351.1:195833-212872 GCA_016785325.1 Chascanopsetta lugubris
TATATATATATATATATATATATGGGGTCTTTTTTAACAACAGAGGAGGCTGCTGTAAAAACACGTCACTGAAAAATATGATCGCGTCTACATACTGTGGCAACATAACATCATCGAAGTGCGGGCGTGCATACTCAGGTGAACTGTTCACTTCAACACTACATCATACCCAAATAATACATCACTGAAAAAAAGAGTAAGTTATCGGTCCGCTTCACTGCATTACTGGTGTGACTAGATGACAGAAGCTGTAATGGCCTCTATAAATGTCTCCTCCTCATATTGTGTCTAGAAACACAGATGAGACAGAGACAGAGAACTTTACAATCCTCTCTCTGACCACTAGATGGCAGAAGCTGAACACTCCAGTTTCCTGAGGGAAAGAACTGGTTCGGCAGAGATTTGGATGATGTTCAAGATGATTTGGTCCTAAAATCGTTTTCTGACGATAATGTTCACAACCGCCTCCAGGCGCCGGGAGCCTAGTTTGTTTACTGTGACATACGAGATGAAATAAAATGCCGGTAAATACATATTTCTCAGGAGTGAGAGCATTGAGAATAAAGACACGTATTATTGAGTCAGAACTCAGCGTCTGGCCATGATAACTCACAACAGTGGTCTGGCTCTTGGCTCTCGCTCAGATCTAATCTGATCTGAGCAGCCTCTTAGGTATGCTGCGGTGTGACGGCCACATAGTAATCTCCCCAAATGACTTTTTTCATATAGTAACTTGTACCGAGTACATTTCTCTGTGATGGATGAACCCCTGAACAAATGATTCAAACCACGGAGGCTGTTCTCAAAAGGCTTCCCTTCCTCACTTTCATTGCTTCAGCCCAGATCCCCCCCCCCCCCCCCCCCCCCCCCCGTCCTTTCCTTCCCTACACCCCCACTGCTCCCCAACAGGTCGAGTTATCAATCAGGCCATGGCACAACACATTTTACCAAGGAGCACAACACTCACTCATTCCCCACCATCCTCCTCCTCCTCCTCCACCACTCTGGCCGAAATTATGTTTTTTATTATTCATTCGTCAATTCTCTTGTTTGATTCCAGTTTTGCCCTTTTTTGTTTGCACAGAAAACATTGGGTTTGGATTTGATCTGTGTTAGATCAGGAGCCAAGAGTTTCATCTTCTCATAATCAGGCTTTGATTTAAAAACCGACATTACCCTCTCTCACATTGCTTTTATGATATTTAAGGGAAATTAGTTAACATCATATTTGCTCAGATTCATTTCTTTCTCTCACACCTTTGAATCAGTGAAATTGTGATGTTTTAATGCGAGATAATGAGACACACAATTCACCCTGTGTGATTTTCTGCATCTTCAGCTCTGCCTGCTCCGTTGATGTCAGTCAGACTAAAACTGTTATTAAAGGAGACCTATCGAACTGTTTCCAGCTCATATACTTTAACTTGTGTCTCCACTAGAACGGGCCATCGGTCTCATATGTCCAAATATCACTGTGGTTCCCTCTGTATGTCCACCGCTCCAGCTCCTGTTTTCACTGTCCTTCGGAAACATTCACAGAGCCCACACCCCTTAATATGACTCCTCCCCTTTTTTTCTTTGTTGAGTTATTGATCGGACCAAAGTGATGATGTTCTGTGCTGTTGAATTTCCTGCCGGAGAGCACAGCTCTATTTTTTTGTTTCTAACTAACCACCTGTTCATCTATACCCTCCACCTACACACTGCAGCTACTGTACATGACATCAACAAACTGACATTAAGTGCAAAGCTGAAATAAAAAAACGATAGGCCCGGAAATGAATGAAAATCACACAAATGAAAAGAGTGCATCTCTCATTGGCCGCAATTATACTTCAATATATTATGTCTGTGAATGTGTGTTGGAGAAACTCGGAAATAGAGGACAACTGGTCTGTTTACTGCTGATCCACATATGACCATAAGTGGATCCAGCATCTCTTGTTGCCGTGGTGACACATGAAATAATAGTGGCCTGACATATCTCGCACCATTATGAAGTGAGAGTGTGCTGGCAGCTGCTGTGAGTTGTCACAGTTGTCTTTTGCTGTCTGTTTTACGGCCACCGTCATTGTTAAACTGGGACTGAAACTGTTATTTTGAGCCATCAGCCATGGCAACAGCAATGTCCATACTGAATGTGTTTCCCAATTACAGTGTGTTGACAACATAATCGCTGACTGGATGATTTTACCAGACTTCCTGTGTTGTTTTTGAATGGATAGATGACAGGCTACATTTATGAATAGCAACAGAAACAGAGATGGTAGCAGCAGGTTGATTAGGTGGATGGCGCATAAACACTGTACTTTTCTTTCTTTCCCTACGAAGAGCCACAGGGATGTAGTACAGTATGTCACCACCAACATTACAACAATCTATTGGTATTCAATGAAAAATGAAAAAGCAAATTAACAAATAATTAAAGCTCCAACAACTGAATATTGATGTTAAAGGTGCAGTGTGTTCGATTTTGGTCAAGTTTTGTCACTTCTAGATGTAGATTAAAAATGATCAACTCACATGAATCTATTATCACCGGAATGTAAGACTTAATTTTAACATGACCCTAAAATGAGCCCTTTAAAGTATATTTACATCAGGAGTGGCTCCTCTCCATGGGGGCCGCTATGTTTCTTTTTCTTTAGCTTTAATGACAACTGAGGGCTCCCATGGGTTCTCCTGTAAGCTAGAAAGGGAAGGGTGAGGCGGTGGATTAAACGCAGCTGCACCTATACACGTCATCAAATCTTACTCACTGCACCTTTAATTTTCAAGGACCAATTTGCATGTAAGACATATCAGTTGGCTAACAACAGTATTAGTGAGGATTTATCTCCCATATTGGCATTTGGCAAAATGTGCATGTATAAAGTGTTTTCATTTTGTATAACATGAATTTTCTATTATATTTGAATGCTCCTCTAAATTAATAAATATAAATTAATATTTGGGTTGATTTGTGTTTCAGTTTTCTAAATAGTTATTTATTAAACTGTTTTGGTTGAATTGTAACACCTCAATTATATTTTGTTTTCATAAGACATTATTTATGACATTGCAGGAATCACTCACATTTAATTGGTGGACTACAAACACACACACACAAAAAAAAAATAAAATAAAAAACGCTACTTCACCCAGGTGCAGCAGTGAATTAAGCACCTTGTTAACCTGTGGGCTGCAGGCTACCGGGACTTAAACGTGCTGAAGGCCCAAATCAGTCACTTGTCAGCTCTTTGGTGAGCAGGATGTGCGTCATTGTGAACAGGAAGTCTACTGAGAATAACTCAGCCGGTTTCAGTTGACTCGGGTTTGTTGGCTCATAGGGACTGAACAGTGTCAACGGCGAGCAAAAGCCCTCAGGGGACTAGCATGTGTCAGTCAGTCTCTATCCCTGCACTGCTCACGGCTTCACTCTGTCACACACTAACTCAGGTGGCTCTCACACTGTTTATGGCTGACAGCTGCTGTGGTTATGTACAGTATAAAAACTGTGGAGGCAGGGGAAGGTGAAAGCTTTCGGCCATGTCAGACTCCCGTGGAATTACAGGCTTATGGCTCTTTCCTGGAGGCTGTCTGTGAGACGGTTTTGTTATCAAACTCAAAAATGAAAGAACTTCGAAACTTTCTGTTCCATACGTTCGTACAGACCGAGTGCCATCGATGGATGATGCACACGTAACAATTTCAGACTGACATCACAGCTCCCTTATCACTCCCTGCCTCTGTTCAAGAGCAGATTCGAAATCTCCGGCCTCCTCCATGCTGGCAGACATGGCTTGGACATATCAAGATTGGCTGACTGCCAGAATCCCAGTTCATGTCTACTCTGTCATTTTTCCACTTTGCAAAATCATCTCACGAGGCGGTTTGGTTGTTTGTTCATTCTGTAATAACACGGACAGGAATCATGGTGGCCATCAAAAAAAAGAACCTGCTCCTAAATCAATTATATGAGCTCATTCCAGAATAATAAAAACAACATTCAGGTGATTATTCATCAGTATATCTCTTTTATTTGAATGGAAATAGTTCTACCTAACTCTTGGACCTTGTGTCTGCCATCGCCTGTGTGAAACCAGAGTTTAAAACTTTTAAGATGCGGTCACAATTCTGTTTAATTTTTATCAAGAGTTGAACAGAAATCACGTCCAAGTGTGATGGTATTAAACACGAGCAGAGTTCACCTGCCAGGAGTTTAAAACTTAATCCAAATAATCTGAACGTATGAAACATCCTCATGAGCCACGTTTGAGTCAGATGCACATAAACACACATCGGTTTATGACCGAAGTTTAAAAGTCTTAGTGTAAATCTCTTAAAGAGAATTTAACGGGGCTTTAGCTCATGAAACCCTGTGGATTCTTGAGACATGTGGGATGCCGCAGCCTTGTCCCAGTAATTATCAGCATGCACACACACAGCCTCACTGATAACAGCCGCAAAAGTGTCCTGCAGAATCTCGAGAATGTTGACACGCGACTTGTTCAGAGGGCTGTTTGGAACACCGACTAATTTCCCAGAGGCTTGTTAGGAGCACATGGAAAGCAGCGCTGAGATGAGTGTGTGGCATCAGGTTAAATTAGTCATCAAGTCTCTGAAGCTGTGAACACAGTCAACAGGTAATTAAATATGATTCTGCCTCAGGTTATAGCCAGTGTGTGTGTGTATGTGTGTGTGCGTGTGTGTGTGTGCGTGTATCGATGGAATGAATACATATATCTATAAAGCAGGGAAATGCAAACAAACACTGTACACTGCTTTCTAATTCAATTTGATTTATTCTATTTACTCCCGATCACATGTCATATTCAGTCAGATGCATCGAATATTCAATTATCTTCTCAATATTGCTTTTGTGAGATAACATTTGCGCAGCTGTTAATAATAAATGTCAAGGTTACAATGCGTTTGTCCTGGATGTGGACTCACAGAGGTGGAGGCAGGTTATAAAGCTGCTGCAGTGAGAGTGTTGTGAGGAGGAAGAATTCAATGGATAGCTCACTGAAGCCTTTCTGATGGATTTCAGAAATTCGTTGGTCACAAAAATGACCTGATCTATATAAAGAGATGAAAAGTTCTTAAAGGTCTAGGTTTGGTCTGAATGAAAAGAAAACATTAAAACATTACTTTATGAGTGTATAAACATTCTTTTGAATGAGCCTTTTTTTTTTATTTATACAAGGAGCAGGTGCAACAACTCAAGGGTGAGGTGCAACATGCATGCAAATCCTACACTTTGAAATTATTGCTATCCTAATTTTAAAAAGAATATATATATATATATATATATATACATATAAAATATCCCAAAATATGAAAATCAAATTTACCTAAATGTATACATTACTGTTATCAGTATTTGTATTATTATTATATGTTTTCTGGCACTCACTAATCCTTGAAAAAGTTAAGGATCTGACAACCACACCCACACAGTGAAGCATGGAGTGTGTGTGTGTGTGTGTGTGTGGTGGGGGGGGGGGAAGTGTCCACCAGGTGTCTCGGGGTTGAATTGCTTGAACAGTGCCCCAATATTTACCCTACACCTCAAAGCAATATGACGTTCAAAATATGTATAAAACTACCGCCCAGAGGCTTTTGAATTCAGTTGTTTTATGTATTGTTATTTTATGTACAAGTATTATGTACAATGTACTGTTTCTTTAGGTTTGGGCTGATACGGCTCAGATACATGATCTGGTCCTGCTCTTCCATCTTGTGCTGCTTTACTGCCTGAGCATCCACTGACTCCTGGCGGCTGCTAATCCAGCCAAGATAAAGATGATTAAAGTGGAATATATATGAGCATTTATGGCTTTTTTATTACAATAATGACAAAATTATTGCCAAATAACCTCGTTTATGACACATATGAGTTCCTGACCCTGTTCATGAACTCACTGCTTCGTAGCTACTATTTCTTACCATTAAGAGAATACATTTACACAGACCTTTTAATACACCAGCCTGGATATACAACTGTATCTGACCAGTTTGCTTCTGCTCTTTCATCAATGGAAAGTGCAGGTATATCTGTTCTTTCATTGCTTTTACAGAATCCATCTTCAAGTCCATTGGCTGTTATTTTTATTGATTTTTTGTGTATTACCGAGAAACTGAAAATGTCAACTTGCACGTGATGGACATACAATATTAGATGGATTACTTAGGATAAATGAAGCTGGGATAAGAGGTTAATTAACACTTATCATCCACCTTTTTCAGGATTTTAGATTAGGGTGATTCTGTAACGCCCCCTCTTTGTTCAGACTCCAGTTATTTCTCATTCTTCTTTAATGTGCTCACTCTGCACTAACTGCCTTTGTCTGACATCAGCACGAGCATGTGATGCCTGATTAACCCTGAATGCTGAGAAGATTAAATCAATCCACAGTGATGTTCTGTTCTCTTACTCATGAACACACAGCCAGCCTGTTATTGCACACCTAACATGAAAAAAAAGACCAATGCATGGTTGCATCTGAACAAATACATTTTGTCATAACTACATACGAAGAGATAATCAACTGTAATGAGTTGAAATGAGAAAACAGGCCCCATCTTGAGAGTTGCAGGTATCCCAAAGTCAGACACAGGCCTTACAACAACCATCGTATGCTTTATACTTCCTCCCGGTGAAAGTGAATGGGGATATATTTTTGGATCTATTTAGAATGGTGGAAAAACGTTATAACCAATTGATTTCTGATGCTAAGAAATAATGAAATATATATATAAATATAAAATATGCTGATTGCAATACATTTAACAGTAGAGTATATTTTTAGAATTAATTCCTGTGTGGTCTCAAAACAAGATATTAACTGTACTGTACTCCAAACCAGGGGTGTCAAACATAAGGCCCGCGGGCCGGAACGGCCCACCAGAGGGTCCAAGTTTGGCCCAAGGGATGATTTTGCAAAGTGCAAAAATTTCGAAGAGGATGTTGAGATGTTGATTCACTGACCTGTACTTACTCTGCTGAGACACTAGGGGAAACCCCTGCCAATTAGAATTGATGTAGCAGTGCTATGATTTTACTGGTCCGGCCCACGTGTCGCCCCTGAACTAAAATGAGTTTGACACATCAGCTCCAAACATTCAACAACCTCCAACTATAAGAAAGGAAGTTGAAGCCACAGTGAACTCCAATATTAAAGTTGCATGTTACAGCTGTTGTAAAGAATAGTGGTGCAATAGGCTCATTTAAGAGTTACACTAACAAGCATTCATGCATTTGATGATTACAACGTCATTAACTTGACATCATAAATAGTATGAGTATTTGATGTTCCATTTCTGACCAAAAAGATGCAAATACTTTCATCATTAAAATGAGCCAAACGAATAACAGCCCCCGCGATGCCAAGCATCTTTAAGGGATTATGTTCTCACTACTGTCTCCAGATTTCATAAAAAAAATTAAAAAAAACAGAAGTGATGCCAGGATGTGGGGAGGCTCAGGGAATAATCCATAACATCATAACATGAAGGAACAAGTCCATGAGCTATCTTACCACTTTTGTTTTTTCTGTTTTTTACATTTTTACATTTTCATTGATTTTGTGGGGAATAAAGTATGTTAGTGGTGTGGTCAGGTATATTAAGGACAGTGGTATCTACATCAGTAAAACTTGATTTAAGTGGACTGTTCAGCCTTGAGAGACTTATATGACTTGTACAAAATGCCATCACTTACATAGAGGCCCCTAGTGGCAGGAAAACTCATTTAGTATTTGAAGTCTTGCATTTGAAGCCGGTAGCACCTCTGTCAGTAAAGGTGATAAAGACAGCGATAGCATTGAATGAGCATCCTCATTCAATGTATCTTTTGAAACATGTTACCAGCCCTGTTTTTCCCACCTCAACCTGCTCCGACAAAGAAAATTGATTTATGCAGTAATTATACGGGTAAACGTGTTTGATCTCACTGTTCCTTCGATGCTCTTTTAAGTACTTGAGCAACCTCTGCCGCCATGCCTGCAAGTTTCCGTTTCACCGAAGCAATCAGCATGTTCACAATGAGTTGCCGGTGGACTATGGCCGACCTGCAGGCAATTTCCCGGGCCTAAATATCTGTTAAATGAACCGAGGCTGAACCGAGGCTGCACTCCAGCCTGCAGCGGCACGAAGATAAGAGCCCGTGGTTAAGGTGTGGAATATTAATCTAAGTAAATGGAAAAATCAGGGCTCCTTCAACACAATGATATCTAAATAAAATGCTTGGCTGTGAACAAAACTGAGTGTCCCAGGGAGAATAATCCTCCCTCAGCCCACAGTGCAAATATGAACCAATCATTCTTGTTTCTACTTTTAAGGCGCTTCTCAAATTGGATGTCATCTCTTTCCTTTTCAGTGTTCCTTCATTTACGACTAATATGATGAGTGCATGTGTGAGCTGGGGGGATAAAGCATTATTAGACTGAACTAATGAAACAAATGTGCAGCCACGGTGTGAAGGTGGCAGACATGGCACTCTGAGCCAAAGCGCTCACTGCTGATTTCTCCTAAAAGTGCAGCAATGCCTGATAGAAACTGACCACAGCGCCAGATCTGGTTTCCTGCAGATCCCTCCATTGTTCCAAGCGCTGTGATCATCTGAAGCTGAATCAAGTAGAACACTTAAGCGCTTCACACAGATGTCAGAGGGAAATTACAGTGTGCCGGGCGGCTGTACACTTAGAGTTTGGTTCGCTCTTCTCTGGGTGAGATTTAAGTGGCTGTTTGGAACCCCACTTTGCAAAGTTCACGTACATGCGTCAGTGCCGGTGTAAGCACTCAAGTTTTGATTGAGGGTAATTGCAGAACCGCAGTAACACCATTGGTCACTAAGTAGAAACTGGTATTCGTATTCATTATTTCTACAAATAGTGAAATGATGACGTATGATAGATATTTGACTCCTCAGTGACAGCAGCGAGTTGCATTCAGAACAAGGTTGTGCTCACCTTACCAGGTGTTTAGTTTCCATTGATGACTCCACCATTACATTTAATACCAATGCTTTTGTTGTTTTTCTTTGTGTCGTTTTGTACAGAACTATTGATCTTATCACCAGGCTCAAGTGTACTTCGTAATTAGTGTTAATGAAATGACTCCTAGTGCCAAACTCCTCTCTCTCAGTCATTTGGTGCTAGAGAGTCATACATCACTGAAGCAGAGACATTAGCAGATAGCCAGAATGAAAAATCCCCAAACAACCAGTGTCCAATACAATCTGCTTAAAATGACAGTAACACGTTTTGCAGTTAAAAAAGACAGATGGCTATTAGAGAAGAGATAAGGTTTATGATCTATACCACACATAGCCACCAGGGGGCAATCAAGATGTTTTGGCATCACTTTGGGAAGATATCGTGACATGCATTCTTTTGTACTGTAGTGGTAAATAAAGGTGAACCCGTTGAACTTACCTGTTGGTATCAGAATATGCAGCTGGATTGCATAACTTATATTTTTTTCTTTTGAATTTTTAATGCCCTTATTGTGAAAGGCAAATGTTGTAGTATTTAGCACATGTTCTTACTAAATACCCTTTACCTGAGCGATTCATTGCAATCATGTAGGAGAAGCAGTTTCCAGTGTTCAGCTCCTCATGTATATTCAAAGGGCTCTATCTGGGGATAAATCTTCCCGAATCTTACATACTGTACCTTTAAAAAAATGCTTCGTTCGTACTCAGTATAAACAGGACTGCCACAACTGCAAAACAACTGTTTTCATTTAATTGTTTCACATTAAAAACACACACTGAATGCGGCATCACACAATGAGAGAAAATGCTGCTCTGCGATAACAACTGAAGCCGACGTCAAGAGAAGAAAACAGCCTGCATGTCGTCGCTTTTTTCTCGCGCCCCCTGCAGGCTGACAGAGGAACCTGTTTGCCTGAAGCCACGACATGGGAGAGTACACAGAGACAGCAGGTTGAGCCACAGATGGGAAATCATAATCCAAACAGTCCCACTAAGCACTCGAATTCATTCCGACCTGTAGTGCACATTACCATGATGACAGAGACCATGCGAGGATGATCATGGACTAGAAACAGAGAAGTCGGACAGACACTTAATCGTCCAAAATGGTCTCACACAAGCTTTTGGTGTAAAGCCATACAGTATATATATGTATGTATGTATGTATGCAAACTGTTGATTCTGAGGCTTGAACCTGCATTGAGAAAAAGTGTGTCCCTCATATTCAGCAAGACATTCAACCGTTATACCCCAAAATGCTACGGCACGTGTGTCAACACCCCATCCCCTGCCCCGCCCACTGAGGGTGTGACAACATGTGACAGATGCGCGGTGGGATGATGCTTTAACAGAGTTCTTTTAAATAAGTGCTGCGTGGTATACCCGCTTTCATGAGAGGCAAAAAATAAAATAAAGTAAAATAGATATTTACATTGTTGCACAGCAGACCTTGTATTCTGAAATAAAGTAAACAAAACAAGGTATCCTGGCTGAACCCTCCTTGTGGTGCTTCTATAAACATATTGATATATTTCTTTAAACATGAAGTCTGGGAGGTTTTCTTTTGGCCGAGAGCAACTGGTGAAATGACTAGTGGGAACCCACATCCTGACATTCAGTATAATAACATAAATACTGCATGAATTCATTTTTTCTGCCATTTGTGTGGCCAGCGGATGAATTCAGATTTGACAGATTCCGGTTCAGACCTGGCATTAACACCCATCTCTTTGGATTTGAGCAACACTGGTTGACATTTAAAGTATTGGGCTGGGGATTTAGTGAGATCCGGTTGTCAAGGTGACAAGCAGCTGAACATCCAACATAATCTTTGCTCCCAAAGGATATGAAAGAATCTAAGGTAGCCTTGTGATGCCATTAAAACATTCAAGAATTGCGGAAATCTGTTTAATTATATATATAAATATATATATATATATATATATATAATTGATAATTGAAGGCTACAGGAGGTTCTCCCACATGCCAGTAAGGGTGTTACCAGGGGAATTGTACTCCAGCATTCAATTTCACCACTAGATGTCACTGAATACTACACATTGCACCTCTAATAGTGTAAACATACCCATGATGGATTGAGGAGACGTGGTCACTGGTCACTGGAGGGCGTCTGGGATTCAAGTGCCATATGTTTATTGATTTATCAATGGCCACGCCCATCATATTAACGCAGATTCTCAACACATGGATTTTTGTTTTTGTAATAAATGTCACATACACACACACACGCACACACACACACACACACACACACACACACACACACACACACACACACACTGACATCTGGCGCGTCTGTCATTGTCAAACGGGCTAAACAAAACCCAGCAATTCTATGCATGTTTATTTGCATATAGAGAGGGGTTCAAGTGGGATCTCTTCACATGTGGTCACAGAAGACGCATGCTAATGCCAGGTGTGGACGGGGTCTATAAGCTTGGTGCTGCGTCGAGGTGTGAGTCGTTTAATCACATGTCTCGACAGTGAGAGCATGACATCCTTTTAAATGTGTCAGTTATGGAGCAGCGCAGCTCCCCGGGAACTCAGGCAACCAACGCGCCTTTAGTAGAGTGATTCAATTCAAACTGACAACCAGAAAAAAATAAGAAAATATGCAAAACTGTGGTTGCAAAATCGCCATTGTTCAGTGTGTTTACTGCAAATAAAGCAACGTGTTCTGTCGTGTTTTGTTCCTCAGTGACGCTCCAACTTCACCGTCTGCTTCTAACCCGAGATAATGGACTGAGAAATCTGTTCATTGGATTAAAGTTTCAGAGACACGCCTGAACTATGATTTGAAACAACCATAAGTTCGATCTGTACATTCGAGGATTGACACCTGACCCGGGGCCCTCCCATGTCACAGGGGGCCCTGTCCTGCAGACAGAGAGACAAATGGCACACATGTACAGTAAAAGCAACACTGCAGTCCAGCGTATGCATCGGCAAAGAGCAAGATAGGTCAACGCATGCAATTTGGATGGTTCGAAACCAACTTTGTACAGTTCATTTTGGCAGTGAGCGACGTATGAGTGTGTGTCTTCATGAATTATGCTGCACAGTGATGCGCCCTCGAATTTCAGGCAGGTCCCACACCGAGTCTGTGATTTTCAGTGTGCATGTAACAGTGCGTGGAGGCCAAGACCCCACTGCAGGTATGGCGCAATGTGGGCCGCCCTCCCACTGCAGCCTGGTACAGGGTGATGGAGGGGGCTGATAAATCCAGCCGACAGCTCCTTAATCCCCATTAGTGCCTCGGACAGGTTGGTGTGACAGAACACAGCGCCGTCCCCAGACCAACCCCTGTTTCTCTTCTCCCACTCCTTCCCTCCCCTGTTATTAAGTTCCCGCACGGCGCCTTAAGCGAGGATGCAGCGCCACCCAGTGGAGGCAGGCCCTCTGGATGCATGTGGCTCTGATGGGGGAGGGGGGAGGGCCTCAGCAGGCAATCTCCTCCAGGGTACCCAGCGTCGTCTGCAGCGGGACCGTCACGGTGTGGCTTATGGACTCTGAGTGGTTTGCCACCGGGTCGCAGGAACTCTGGGAAAGTAGGTGTAAAGAGTTTGAAGTGCTAAGTACACTCAGGCGCGGTGACTGCTTTGTTAACCACGTCCAGGTCACACTGCACTGAACAAAAGAGGTGAGGCATTTCCAGGACACAGAGGACAAACAAGCGAGCGGTCTGCACAAGACGAAGCTACAGTACCATGACTCGTGAATTCATGCAAAGCAAAGCAGGTTTTAACGAAGCTCAATGTTACGACTCAGCTAATACGGCATTTGTAGCAATCTGCATTTTAGATACGGTGCCCCATCTGAATACCAACTAGCATGTGTTTAAATGGAAATGCACTCGTTAAGCTAATAAATAATAATTCGCTAGTTAATGAGTGACAAATCTTTGTACTGAATTTAAATGTTATTGTATCAGTGCAGACAGTTCAAAGTAGCTGTTCCTCTGTTAGTTGACGGGTTTATATGTGCGTCGTCATCATCATCATCAGTGGCTCAATTATCTGATGTTGCAGTTGCAATGTTCATACAGTGTGCATCAAAAAGTTATCATTTTAAATATTATTATTTGTTATTCAAAGAATTAGAACAGTCGAGACCAAATTTTGGGGTCATTCAGTTTAATTCATGTTACTAGAACAGGTTGGCAATCTCAGATATTCTGAAAAATGCAATCGTCTTTATCGTCCTCTCTTGTTTTCACAGTATCCCTGTCTCACTATTATTACTCTATCACCCTGACGACCACTAGACTGTTTTTTAACATAACAGTTATACACAGATGTTGTTACATACTCATATTAACCCCGCCCCTACCTCGTGACATATTGATTCCTTGTTGTAGACCAGCAAAGAGTTGGTGCCTGGTGGTTTTGAGTTTTTGAGAAGGGATGTAAAGAACCAGTGCTAGGTCAGGCACTGGCTCCAAACTAGCACTGGAACCAGTTCGGTGGAAAAGGGGTATTAGTGTCCACCGTAGTGATGTCACATTGAACAATCAAAGATTTTCAAGGAGCACCCTTTCAACTGCCTAAAAGACTAAAGTATGACATGATTGTTTTAAACCTAATCTTTAAGTGCACAATGGTGCATCTCAGACGTTTCTCCAGATAAAATGCAAACGCCATTATCTAAAATTTGAAATCCACACACAGCAGCTATGTCTGTGAAGAAGAGGCTTTATTCTGCCATCAGAAATTAGTGCCTGCTCTGACGGGCCTGAAAACTCCCTGACAGGTCCGAGGGTCTTCTGATAAATTGCTTGTGTCGAATGACGGCGCCAATGCAACGCTTGCTCTCTGTGCTTGAGTGGATGGGTCGGGGAAAGGGCAAGGTTTAATATGCGTGATGAGAGTGAGTGAAATTACACAGCATCCACAGGCGCCACTATAGATAGAGCACTCTGCCGAGGAGACTAACAAGGGAAGGCTAAAAGATCGCTCTTACCACCTCCTCTCCGTGACTCTCCTCCTCCTCCTCTCGGCTCAGCAGCTCCAGCAATCGGTCCTTCACCACCTGTAGATCATGGAATAAAAACCCACGGCACTGTATTCAAGTGTCTTGAAGGAGGCTCTTTTGACTCATTTTGCAATTACAGGTGAGAGAGGAACACTGAGCTTCAAAGCAAGTATCTCTGTAGCCAATGTGGCAACAAACGATCACAATTACTGCAGCATGTAAGCCGTTGAATGTTGCATATAAGCTGCTTTGACGCAAGGGTTTCATTTCTCCCAGTGCTTCAATGCCTCCATGATAGAGGGGAAAAAATCTTGTGAAAATTGCTTTGACTCTTCAGAAACTCGTCAGGAGGGGAGGACTATTATGTGCTCGTCCTGTCTGGCTGAAAAGCTGCATGGCAAACTGTAATGAGCAAAAAAAAATAAATGGCAGAAAAGTATCATTACACATCTCAGTCAGCTCTGAAGTGAAGCAAACACTATCTGCTCTTTGCATCAGTGATAGCGTGTCTGTTGTCAGATTACTCGGTTGATGCACTAAATCTTCAGTGGGGGGGGAAGAAAGAAAGCACAAAAACAAGACCTGTTAAATTTCACTGCGCTATAAAATACACAAGTCGAACGTGTGTGTGAGTGTGCGGAGGAGAGATGCGGGGGAGTAATTAAACGCTTCAGCTGCTCTTAAGACACCCACCTCGTAAGCGTAGTCGAACAGCTCGAGGATGGTGAGGATGCTGGCTCCGATGAACAGGCCCATCTGACCTCCGATGTCACCTGGAACAGGCCACGCCCACAACCACAGGAGGATTGATTGATTGATTAACTATCACAATGAAGTCACAGAAAATGAATGATTCCTTTTGGACACCGATCACAACCCTAATCCTAATCATAACCCTTCTGAAAAGTTACTTCAGCTCCTTTTGAGAGACTTGGAGGACACCCCCATGACCCCCCCCCTCTATCCCTCCCTCCCCCCAAGTTGAAGGTGGAGTCCATCAATCATGGAATTGCAAGCAAGAGCAGGCTACACTTTGAAAAAGATAATATCATTGATACTTCCCAGCCCTAATCACCCTAACAACATATGATTGAACACTGAGAAATTGTTGATTGAAGCCAGGGGAGGAGCCAGAGGAGGAGCCAACATCGAGAGCACAGCTCTGTCAACTATCAACTATGTCATCCATAACTTGGGTGTGCACGGTTGACATGTAACCAGGTAATCGTTTTTTTAAAGTCTGTATGAAATGATTGCGTCATGCCCGTCTGCGTGTGTGTGTGTTTTCTTAATTTATTGCTAGCTTCCAGACTATCAGGAGAATTTCCCCGAACAAGGTTAAGCGTTTTAGAAACCAATTACAGACTCCACCTCTAATGTATTTATTCTAAGCACGGTCGTGCAATTTAGCTTAAGTTTGCACTTTCACAATTTTCTAATTATCTGTGAAATCTGCCTCCGTGAGACAGATGAAGCCCCTTTTTCTAAGGAGTCTCTGCGTGATTAAAGAAGTCGCACGTCTCAGCTTAGTCTGGGTTTTTGAAAGAATTGATGGTGGCACCGAGTTGGACCTACCCAGTAAACCTGCAACCTCGTACGCTTTCTTCTGTTCGATGGTCTCGTAGTTCAGAGCCTCGAAGAAAACGTCCAGCACCAGGATGTTGTCTCTGCAAAAGACAATCACATGAATGAACCCCTAACGTAAAGACAAATGGTTGAGAAGCAGCACAATCAGCATCATCTATTTCCAACACAACAGGAAAGCACAAATAGTAAATGGTCTGTATCTATGTAGCTCTTTATCAAGTGCTGAAGTCCCCTCAGAGAACTTTACAGCACAGTTTACAGTCATCCAGTCACACGAACATTCATACTGTGCATCTATTTGCAGCACATATCTATGAGTATATGAGTATAGATGGGAGACCGTGAGATTCTGTGTCTTGCCCAACGACACGCCAGCACATGGAAGTGTGGGGAGGCGGGAATCGAACCCTCGACCTTCTGGTCAGAGGATTTTAACCCCTCAGCCACAGCTGCCACAACATAACTGATGTGTGGGTGGAGAAAATGCCAGTTGCAGTGGCTCAGCTCTTCACAGCAACACAAAAGAAAGCACACAGAACACAAACAGGGAGGACAATGATTAGTGTGTGTGTGTGTGTGTGTGTGTGTGTGTGTGTGTGTTTGTGCGTATTCGTGCGTGTGTGCGTGCAATGATCGTCCTTCATTAGGCAATGTGTCAACTTTGCTGAAAATGAGAACATTAACGTGTTTACCTGCTTGGGTGCATTGATGGAGAATGAATATGGATCAGCCACATCATTGGGAATCTTTCATTCAAGTCTTTAATTTCTCATTTTATTCAAAATTCTTTACAGAAATGGAATTTTAAAAAAGCAGCTCTTATATCTGATTCAAGGAGTGAATGTAGGCCATTTGTTTTTATCCACCTACACTCTCTACCTTTGCCAAGGAGGTTATGTTTCCATCGCCGTCGGTCTGTTAGTCTGATTCTTTGGCTCTTTAATAAGATATTGCACAAACTTCAGAGCTGATTATCTTGAAACTTGCCAAGAGGATACGACACGGGCCAAGGAAGAACTCATTACATCGTGGGCAGATCTTAATAAATGAGCGGATCCAGGAACGATCCCTTTATGAAAGATTGGATGTTTTTAACATTCACACTGATTTCCCATGATTCACGAGTCATGGATGATGAAGAAAAGAAAAAGAAAATCAGGCCCATTCCGATGGGCAGATATCGGTGAGAGAGTGATTTGATCTGAGTCATTCTGAGGATCAGGGCCGGCTCTACCCAATGTGGCGCCCTAGGCGAGATTCTATATGGCGCCCCCCCCCCCGCCCCTGCATCCGCAATTTACATACACTAACAAAAGAAATCGAACAGCATTGTTTTTTTTGAGCCGTCTCTCATCTCAGAGACACAAACCCACTTTTAAGAATAAAGAGGCCACACATGAAGGAACATTTTAAAGCAGACATTACATAACTTATTTTGGGGGTCTTAGTCTTTCATTGGTCATGTCATCTTCAACCCCTT
>JAFBJT010109351.1:256091-276463 GCA_016785325.1 Chascanopsetta lugubris
ACAAAAACACAAAAAAAAAGAAAAGAAGAGAAGAGAAAAAAAAAGAAGAGAAAACGGTGAGACTCTACTCTCATGCTCTGCTTCATAAAGGAATAAGGAGCACAATGATAATTAATATTGCTAATGATATGAAGTCGCCTTGGTGCAGCGCTGGGTAATTAATGACTGGGACACGTGTTTGTAAAATGGAGATTCCTCCAGAAGAAGATGTGATTAAAGCTGCCAGATGAACGTCTGTACATGAGAAGCTTCACGTGCGCCTCGTCACCGAGCCTGTGATTTAGAGCGAGTGAATGTCAAAGCGCTGTAAACTCCGCCGCCGCTTTAGCAGGCAGAAGGTCAAGCTCAGGATAAATCAGCTCCGCGCTTTAGCTCCGCGTTCAAGTGAGCATTATTACTCCTAACGACATTAAGGGCTGGCCGGGCCCGATACGTGATAATACTCGGAGATCCCGCTTCCCCGGGCAGATGGAGGCACCTCTCCGCTCTCCCACTTCCTGAAGTGGGCGCCGCTGAAAAGCAGATGGACGTGTCGGCGTGCCAACAGAAAGCATGTCCTGGCTTGTTTGTGGGCCGGTCTGGGTAATTTCCTCCCACCTGCCATGGCTGCGCCTGGTCAGGACGATGAAGGGTATTACTGGGTCTGGAGGCCAGCGCGGCCTTGTGGGAAGTGTAACTCTGGGAAACACCGGGGCTTGATGAGGCTTTCATATGAGTGAGAGCCGCGGATCAGTCACACTTAAATAATGTGCTGGACTCATTAGAGAGACAGATTATTTCAGTGATTCTCATCCAGGGGGCGCCTGTGCCCCAGGAGGGCAGTTATACAGTTACAGAGGGAGAGTGTGTGGAGGACACACACACACACACACAGGCGCACACACACAGTTCATCTCTACATTATTGAGTCTAGACTTTTCCATTCACACACACTCAACACAATGAGTGGCTCCGCTCCAGAGGATCTGCTGCTGTTGTGATATTCACACACAAGGTGGCACGAGCTAATTAGAAGAGCAACCGAAGGTGGGACGAGACGTCTGAAATGCTGCCATGGAAACAGAAAGTACAGTGTTTTGTTTACTGCCGTCTGTCCGGGAAACACGCCTTTGTATTTCAGCTTCAGCTCTAATTGTCAGAGACTCGCAGATCTTGATTTCTTCCCACTCAGAAACATTCACCTGCATCTTCCACAGCGTTTACAGCTCATTTTTCAGCACCGTCAGATATTGAATCCCTTTCGATAATAGAGTGCATTCGGTGCAGGTTGTGTGGTGGAGATGTCGTGGCTCAGCCCGGAAGTGGATTTCCTGCTGCTTTCACTCAGGCAGCAGCCTCTGGAGTTTCTGCAGAGTCGGGCAAGCAGGAGAACTGCCCCCACAAACTCTGGGGCTCCGACACAAAGATGATACAGAGGCTCTCCGGTGAGACCCATGCTCTCTAAGCAGCTTCATTCAAAACCTCTCCATACGTCAACACTCACATTTCTTCAGTAACATTATAACTGCAATGTCTCCTTGTGCACAATCAAAAGCATTCTATTTGAAATCCGTACCAACACACCTGAGGAATATGATCAGGGGCTGATTGATCTCAGCTGACTGGACTGTGAACCTACATCGGACAAAAAAGTCGCCTCCTTCCTTTTCACTATATCTTTAGTTTCCATCTCACTCCAGCTGGCTCTCTTTCTTGTCTCGTTTGAAATCGTCCCAGCCTGTAATCCTGACCCAGACTGATGAACTGCAGGATTTGGACGGGGGTCTGCACTTTTCCCCCCCAAACTGCATAAAAAAAACACTCCAAACGTCATCGCTCACAAGGTCTAGAAACACGCGGAGACAGACGTTCCCTGCGAACACTCGATGACCCAATTCATCCGCACGTCCTGCTACAAAAACAATCCAATCGAGAGCCAGGCTCAGACGGCCCACTCCCGCCTGGAAACCATCATTCCCATAATACACGTGAGGCGTGTCAGCGTGATGGTTGGCAGCGAGGGCTGCATAATGAACAGGCTCACTCGGTGGACATCCCTGCGAGGACGCGCCACAGTCTTGTCAAAGCTCGCCGCTTTAATGGGCTCATTTCAGAGGCAATCATTGTCAATACAAGTGGGCCGAGGTGTTTAGAGCGCGAGCGGGAAGTGGCTGGAGGCGCCCGCGCTCTCGGCGCTCGCTGCCTCATCTGTGCGGGAAGGTGAGTTATGAGCCGGGGAGCAGGATGACAGCGGCGCAGAGTCAGGAAACCAAGAAATATAGGAGATATAATTCTAAATGAGAGCACGAACAGTACAACAGGACATTTTAATAAAGACGCAGTGATGGGCAGAACCCTCTCATATATATTCAACTATTCATATAAAGACATTAAACTTTACAGTTTTACAACCATATTAAACACATACATGCTTTCATATCTGCTCGGTTATTTAGCTTCATCTGACAAACGGTTATTTCAGTGTCAAATGAACAACAATTACTTTCTCGCAGCTCCCACCTGTGGCCTCATGAAATATCTCCCACTCTGCCTCCAGTCAGAATTCATTTCAAACAACGCCAACTAATATCTGAACTTTAGCAAAACTTTTTTTTTCCAAAATAGAGGAAAAAAAAAGATTTTATATATGACGATAGCTCTTCCCGCCAGGCTATAAGTAAGACGTGTCCTTCCAGCGGTAATCTGGAGCTCATTTCAGCAGAGTTTCACTGGAAGCCTCGGGCTGAGAATAATGGAGCATTACTCACTGTGATAGCCAGATTTCTTCTGCATGGCGGTTACAGGGCAATCTTTATGAGCCAGGAGAAGCTGCTTCAGCTGAGCCACTTCGTTTCTCAGCAGGGTGACTTCATTCTGTGGGAGAGAGCAGACGCACGGCGGCACTAAATTAAACGGTCACTACAGCCGGCTGGACGGAGACGTGGAGACAAACAGATGACGTGATGTCACCGCTCCAACAGTCAGCTTTCGTTTGATATTCAGACTCATGCAACTTTTTTGTGGCAGTTGGAATAAGACTCCGAACCTGCTTTCATCAAGGTCTGAACATGAGGTTGGAAGAGGAGGTAGACGCGCACCTGATGTTGATCTTTGACATGAACAACAGTCCATATTACTTTTCATCACATTTAACAAAAACAACACAAACACACAATGTGTGTGTGCGTGTGTGACGTTTGTTTATAAGAACACAGAGTTAATCTTGATCGAGAAGCCACAAAAGAAGGAGACCGCAAGTTCACTCTTACAACCAAAAGCAATTAAAAAATGCACTTTGAGATTAAGTAGCATATTTAAAACTGATCAATCTGTGAGTACAAACTGACACCAAGCATGTCGGCCTATTAGACTGAACTCTGCGAGTTAGATGGAGACTTGAGCCAAATATGGAGACACACATGATGCATGTCATCTGTTGAAGAGCTTAAAGGAATTGTTGACATAATTTATGACCCTAATATAAATTGGGCTTAAAAATAGATTTTGTGAAATCGCAGCAACCTTTACTCTTTGATTCCCATCAAGTCAAATGACTGAAACAGATGTACCGCTTTCCGAAACATGAGGCCACGAGACCTTGACCTCTCCACCCCCCCAACCAGTTCATCATTTGTGTAGGAAATCCCTTAAAGCTACAGTGTGTGGGGGGGATTTAGTGACCTCTGGTGGTGAGAATGCATGCTGCAGGTGAATACCCTGCACCCAGCTCAGCATGGAGGAGAGCCTACAGGTCAGTTACCACTCCAATTCAAAAAGGAGAGGATGCTGTACGGCCGATGCAGAGTGGAGTAAAGAGTCAGTCATGTGCAGCTTTGTGCTCTGCAGAATGAAATGCTGCACGTCTTCACTAATGCCAGATATGAATGGGATCACAGGGTGAATTACACGAGACCTTTGTCCGGTAAGAAGTCACGTCCACTACATCACTGAACCATAAACTCATACTGTCCCACTCCAAAGGTGCAAACACAGGCAGAGGTAGCGGCGCACACTAAATGAATTCAGAATAAAGTATGATGTACTTCTTCATTTATGTTTTTCCTACACAATAATTATGGGCCTTCGCTGGCCACCGACCAGCACATTTGTCAGAGCTGAGCTGCTCCAATTGTCACTGCAACTTTGTAGATGCTGTGGAGATTTACACTCTCGTGCCGTTACAGCTCCCCGGGGAACCGAGGATTTCTGCATGTCGTAAAAATGGAGCCACATTATGCTGAAGGTGACTTTAACTGGATTTAGAGCGGCCAGGGGCCCGCGGAACACCCAATGGCAGATTTAAGCCCCTTCGCTCCTCCTGTAAAGGACTGCGGGCAGCTTAACCTATTAGTCTAAAAGCAGCCAATTCATTTGATTCCATCTGTTTCGTCTTGCTGCTGTTGGCAGCGCTGAGTTATTGTAAAGCAGATTCAAACACAGCTGGAAGGAGCGTACGGACCACATGTAGCCAGCCCCATATTCCCGGTGCTTCCGCCATGACGGCTGCCATTTACAGCCAATATAAACAGAAGCCTTCCTTTCGGCTCCCCCCTTCCCCCGCCCCCTGCAACAGAGTCAGGAGAGGCACACACGATAGACTCATCACAAAATGTTATTTCAGCGGATGGATGTGAAAAAAAAAACATTCTGCCTTACAGCTTAGCCGTGACAATAGAGTTGGTTGACTTACAAAAGCATGAAAAAGATCATTTAAGCGAAAGGTGAAGTCAAAACCGTGACGGCAACGCTGCCGTCGACGCGCTGCTGCAACATCAGACGCACAAATGTAAAATCCTCAATACGCTGGACTTTGGAGAGGAGGAACTTTTTTCTTTTTTTTTCTAACTTTGTGAATTAATCAAAATTGAGCAAATGGGCCTCGGGTAATGCTGGGAGCCCTGTGAGCTGCCTGGTCTGACACCTCATTAAAAAGCCAGTTAAGGATGATGTTAAAATAATTGTGCATCATTAGAGGCAGTTTCACTGATCAGCTGGGCCATGTCAGCATGGGGGGTTTCACAAAAACTGCAGTCCTGATTAATGCCTTCATATAAAACAGCCTTTTATTCTCCGCCACATGTTGTTCCCTTCTTTGTAGTTAACAGCAATGATCTTACCGTTTATAAGCCCAATCCACTCAGCCATCCTTCCTTCCCCTCTACATACATTTATGTAAATTCTCAGCTGGTGCACCCGTGACAAGTGGTGATAACTTGTTTTGTGAACCAGATATTGACACAAACAATCTCCCCCCACCCCACCCCCATGCATCCTGCCCCCCGCCCTCCTCCACCTCCCACATCTTACTCTGCTTTCAAGCAAAAATGAGACAGTGAGCAAATAAACACCACATCTCATTTAATTGTCTGGAACACCGATGTGCCGCACCCCCAGCTCACACTTATCAACAGAGACAGCAGACACATGAACTGTTTCGAACTTGTCAGCGTCAGATCCTAATTGCTCGCAGTGAAATGAAGGTTCAGAAAGACACCTTTCCCTCGGAGATTTTTGAGGCCATTCGGTAAACTGCCGAGACAGAAGCGAAGACACGCTTGTGTGCAGCTGACATCTGGAGGATACATCTTTATTGACAGGGACATATCGATGTAAAGGGCTCACACACTGCTGCCGTCACATGACAGCTCTTCTTAATCGCTTTTAATGACTTCATCACCGCGGAAGGGAAATGTCTGCGCGCGCATGTTTACGGCAGCGGCGGCGGCAGACGATGATAAACAGAAATGGACCAAACACATGGAGGAGGACGCGCTGCGGTTTCGTGGGGCGGAGGTGAACTGTACCTGTAGCTGGCCGTTCATGGAGCCCATCTCGTCGGCCTTCTTCTCCAGAGACTGGACCCACACCTTCCTCTTCTGCCGGCAGCGAGAAGCCGCAGCCCTGTTACGCTCCAGGAATTTGCGCCGCTTCTCGTCGGGATCTTCGCTTGTGGTTCTGCGCCGCCGACCCCCCGCGCTTGGAGGGTTTTGCGGAGGGGGAACCGGCGAAGCCTGCAGTAAAAACAAAACAAAAAAAAACAGTGACAAAGAACAACAACCATCAAAGCAACGTTACAAATGAATACATTTGTTGTGCTTGCGAGAGGATTTCAAGGAACAATAGGGAACCCGGAGAGCTCGAGCATCCATGGGGGCACTGGGGCTATTACCTGGTGCTTGAACGAGGCTTTAGCCCCTTTCGGCTGTGTCATACACACTCAGTGGGCTTCAACAGATACGTGCACTTTTGGCTGAATTAAAGTCTGTGCCGATGAGGTTGCTGGTCATGTGTTTGCAGACTCGACATGTCTGCGCTGTTAGTGTGAGAGCGGCATGTTTACTCATTGGCGTTGAAAAGTGTGAAGAAAAAGTTGCCATATGCACCTTTAATGCGTGACTGTAGAAGAAAGTCAGAGTGCGGGTTCACTGATCCCCACAGAATCACTTACAGGCGTCTCTGTGGTGGAGGTGGCCGGCTGCTGAAGAGAATGAGGGGAAGGATCCTCGATGGAGGGCTGGTGGGGGGCAGGAGTCGGGGCTGCAGGTGGAGCCGGAGAAGGAAGTGGAGCAGGAAGTGGAGCAGGAAGTGGAGCAGGAAGTGGAGCAGGAAGTGGAGCTGGAAGTGGAGCAGGAGTGGGAGCTGGTGTGGGGGCAGGAGAAGCAGGAGCAGCAGTGTGTGTCACAGCGCTGCTCTGAACTTCACCAACATCTCCATTGGTTACCTGAGGAAGCTGCTGGCTTAATGTGGCTTTCAGCTTCTGGAGAGAGAAACAATCACAGAGCGCGTCAGTGTCGAGGCAACAGCTTCTCCTGTAAATCACTTTGAATTATTTTTAAGTTGTGAATATCTTTTTGGAGCGATAGATGAGCAAGTGACAGGTAGAGCCATAAGAAGTATAAGGTTATATTCGTCGAATAAGTGGAGAAAATTAAATTCTTTCTAAATAAACCCACTTCAGATTACACTCAACTGAATGTGAGGTGGGAATGTTTTATATATTCAAAGAAAAATAGCATTTTCAGCAGCAGAGAACTAATTCCACAGGGTGAGATCATAGCACAGTTCTACTCAGCCATGCTGAGCAACACATTAAACAGCCTGTGAGACCAACCCAAGACTTGAGTGTGCATTTGAGAATACAGACCAGAGACACTGAATTATGAAAAGGGGAGAACAGTGTGAGATTAATAGTCATAGCAAGTTATAGCAAGAGTTCTTATTGAAGAACAGAAACTTGAGACCAAAGAAAAGTTTTCCTGACGGCTGTAAGGGTGTAATGAAGGACAGAGTGACATCAAGGGGTGAGTTTGTGTGTTGCAGGTGGATAAACCTCATCTCTTCTTCCCATTGATGCAGGAGAACCCAAGGAGTCTATTGTGGGAACAACAACCTTCACTGAGAGGAGCTGCCCCTCATGTTGAACTTGCTAATTGAAGGGTCATGAATGATAATAATTTGCCTAAATCTTGCACACTGGACCTTTACTAAATATTTGTTGAGGAAGTCACTTTCAGAGGATGGAAAACAAGCACAGACGTAGCATGAATCTAAAGATGTTTGGGCTCCAACTGAAACTCCAGCGTTCAGAAGAGTTCAGAGGAGAGACACATCACTGCTGACTTCATTAACAAGCACCAACACCGAGTACTTAATAAATATAATAAATAATACTTCATTAAACAAATGTATCGATACCTACAACTACTTTTAGAATCTCTCAAATCAAGCTTATAAAGCAAGATTCTGAGATAAGACCAAGGTAATTGAATAAACCAAGAAAACAATAAATCCAAGAAGTAATCCTGGAACACTGAAGAAAGTTATTAAACTGTCAAAAGGTTGAATTAAAGGTCCAGTGTGTAATATCGTGGTGAAATTGCTCTTTTGGCGGAAATGGATATGAAATAATTATACAGATATTATACAGATGTATAATCACATGAATGTAGTAATATATTGTTTTTACATCCCCAGAGAATATATTAGATATTATGTCTTTGCATTAACATCAGGAGTGGGCCCTCTCTGTGGAAGCAGCCATGTTTCAGCGCCATGTTTTAATATTAGGCCGGAACAGACAAACTTTTGAGTTGTAATGATAACTGAAGGTGAGCATGGTGTGAGGTGAGCGGCATTCGGCGGCAACAAATTATTCTGCCAGTAAATGTCACTATGTCTTACACACTGTACCTTTAAAAATGATGTAATGAATGAATTGTCAGATTGGAACAGTCTCCTCACTTTCACTGAGAAACAAAAGGTGAGGGACATCCACGGTGCAGTCCATGAGCCAAAATATCAAAAACATTTACTTTTCAGAACAGGAAGTGAATGTGACACACGCAAACACAAACACAAACACACACACTCCCACACCCACACACACACCCACACACACACCCACACACACACACAAACACACACAGTGTTGGTCTCCATGATTCACAGGCCAATTCCTCCAGCATCAAACACTGAGCAAACAAGGTGAAAGTGAATGAGCCTTTCGAAACCATAACAAAGTGAGAGGGAATACATTTACATGAGAAAACAGAGGAGCACATTATTCTAACAACTACCTTTGCCAGAGCAATCTATCTACCAAATTAGTTTATCGTGTAATACCCTTCCAGAAGCTCTTCTGGCAGAAACAAGATATTATTCTCTTGGAATGGCCCATAGAACGAGAGAAAAGCCAGTCAGATTCATATTTCATCTCTGCCATGGAAACCTCATCAGTGTAATAACCCTCCATCTCATGGGTGTTATTCAACCATCTGCTACTATATTACTTATCTTTATTTTGCAACTAATTAACAGCATAATCTTCTAAATTCAGCAAGTTAATTATCATTATTGTGGTCTTTGCAGCATCATCAGTCCTTGTAAAGTGCCGTCTCCACGCCCCCCCGAGAGCCAGGTGGGGGCGGGGGGCGGGGGGGCAGGGGGGCGGGGGGAGCAAGGCAGGTTGAGCGGGGGCCTGTTTTCTTGACGCGGGCTCATTAGGTGTTTGCTGATGAGCTCGGTGCGGTGGGAGGCGCCGGGAGAAAGAGCAGGGGCGGGTGGGGGGTTGCGGGGGCGGGTGGTGCAGGTCAGGAGGATTCTGCTGAACAAAAGGTTCCATGCAGGGTGAGGCCGACTTAATGTGCCTTGCCGCGCGTGTGCCAGGATGCCCCCAGCTGGCGCACGCCAGTAGCCCCCCTCCAGTTGGCCCCGATGACGGCCTGCTGAGTGCAGCGCTGTCTGTGCGTTTGTCTTCCCCCTCACCCTATGATCCTCCACAACCCCCCACCTCTCACTCCTCTCCCTCCTTCCCTCCCTCCCTCCCCACCAGTCGGGATCAATCGCCCCCTTCCCTCCCGACGTACACTCACGCGCATGCGCGTGCACGTTCACCTGCTCGGCGTAGTTGATCTGTTAATTTCCACAGACGGAGCCTGCTGCGAACACTTACAGCTTCCCTGATCCCTGTTTCATCACGGTGCCACTGATCTCCCTCACAACGCTTCATATCCCTGCCCTTCAACCGTCACGTTTCATACACCAGGACGCCAACATGCTACGAGACCTGCCGCCTGCCTCCATCGCCCACCCACAGGAAGAGAGTTGGCATATCCTGCCCGCTTTTTTAAACGGGTGAATTATACTCGATAATTACGAGAATTAATGACGGATGGGAGACTCTTTTCTCAATGGATCGATCGTTTCCTTGTCGGGCATCAGGGACTAATACCTCTCATTTTCAATAATCCAAAGTATATTCACATGTATTGATGTGTAATATATGCACAAGGGCATTCGGTCATTACTGTGTACGACAGATGAACGGTCATTCCAATAGATGGCTTCATTATTATTGTTTCTAATGTTTCATCGCATGATTGTAAAATGTAAAAACCGGCCCAGTGGGTAAGATTAAGGTGAAATCCATGCTCGAACAGTTCTCCTAATTGGAGGGGAGGGGTTTGGCGAGCGGTATCCAACTGCAACATGCAACTCATTGCTCACACTGTCAACCTTTAATGCTAGTTTTTACATTTGGGCCTGATGATGATTTAATTTTGTTCTGTAAAACATAGAAATCTGAAAATATGTTACAAAGCATATAATGATAATGATGATAATAACAACACTAATAATATTAATAATATTATTATGATAATATGAATGATAAGAATAATGTGACCAGAGATTTTTTTAAATGATGCTATTATTTGAATGATTAACTATTATTGAGACGGCTTCCCTGAGGAAATAGGGAATGGAAAAAACGAACACTGCTTGCATCCTGCTTACTGTTTCCTCTAGTGCCCTCATCAGGACAAAGGCAGCAACTGAGTCTTCATCATCAAGTTCTCAAATTGCCTGAGCGGTTATGATCTCTCTCAGGTGGCGCATCACACGGCCCAACATAGAAATAATATTTGATGTAAAGCAGAGATCATAAATACCAGCTTTGCCTCTGATTGGGTGAGCTGAGGCTGAGGCTGCGGCTGAGGCTGCGCCTGCGGTGAGGGAGGTCCTGGGATCCCGGGGACATTAGGCACGACGGTGACAGGTCTGACAAGCTGACGGCAGAGACAGAGACACAGATCAGCGCAGAGAAAATGAGTCTGCCGCCGTCACAGAGAAGGAAGGCGGCACAAACACACAGGCGTGGCAGGCGCTCATAGTTTCTTCATATCTCAGCCTCATTAGGTCAGATGGCCTGTTATTTTGTGGAGGCGGCGCCACTTGGAGATGCAGTGCGCACGCTAATGAACCTCTGCCTGCCTGCGTTGGAGCATATGGACGGGGGGTGGGGGGGTGGGAGTGGGGGGCGGGGGGAGTGAAGAGGAGGATGGAGAGACATGAGTCGGAAGGGCAGAGACAGGCTCCTCTCGCAGCCGTGGACAATAAGAGAGAGAGGGGGGGGAGGCAGGAGGCGCCAGAGAGGGAAGGGGGGGGGGAGTGAGATGATGGAGTGAAAGGGGGGCCCACCGGTGGGCTCATGTTCTCCATTTGCTTTTGCCCTCTTTTGCTTGTCAACGGCATTCCCGCTCCCCGCAGACGGGCGGGATACAGGCCTTTTCCCTGTTGTGCCACTACCAGGAGATAATCGCGCGCTGCTCATCGTTCCACGCAGACGATCAGGAGCCGAGCGCACAACAAGCCCAGGCTCCACATCAGGGACGCCGCCAACAAGACCTTCATTTACAATGCGCTTCCGATACCAGCCGCTGTCGGGGCTGCAGTCATAATTGCTTTGCGAAAACGCATTAGCGGAGTCATCTATCCGCCCTGCCAGAAATCAAGAGTGCTAATTCTAATCGCACAAGGACAAATAGTCGCAGAGTATCCTGGAGCGGAGCCCGCTGCGCCTCGGCCAATTCCAACGTCTTTGTCACACCGACGCACAGTTGTACTCCAAAGTCCATTATTTCACTCAACCTCGATTGGTTCCCGGTGGCTGCCAAATCGGAGGCGCCAACAGTGTAAATAGTCCCCGTGTCCAAGTAAAGCTGAGGAGATATCAGATCTCACCCCCGCAGCTCCGGTGTGTTTTGAATGTCGCGCGGGGAGCGCTGCAAATCTGCTGATGTAAATACTTTTCTGCGCACATCCACACATTCAAAACGTGAGTAACACACTGGATGAATGCGATTCCCATGGAATGGATTTGTATTTCCCAAGTGAAACCTCGGGGATGCACAAACAAGCAAACGTGTCCAGTAAAGCGTGTTATTTGACACAGTCTACTGAGTTTGTTGGCGCACACACTGGATTATGGCAGTAAGCTGAAGTTACTAAGAAAATACGTGGTTTTAATTCACTTGTTTGTTCCTTCTCGTCCACGCAAAACAAAACTCGATTTATCTACAATGTCAACGATGCTACTTAGGGAATGATAAAGTGAGACAATGACACGGGTGAACTCAGCTGTTGAGATGACTTGGGAAAGTCACAAGAGAGTTTTTAAAAATGGAAACATGAGAGTGTGCGTTGTTACAACTGGACAAACTATATCTGCTGATGGAATCATGTGATTTGTCAAAAAAATGCTGAGTAACTATTTTTTCTGTGCAGAATATTTACACCACATCACAACTGATTAAATGCGAGGAGTGGATAAAAAAGGCAAATTGAATAAAAGACACTAAGGCCACTGACATTACGTGAAAGGTTAATGGGATTCCCGAGCTTCTGGCGATAACAGCCAGAACAGTAACGGTAGTGAACAAGATAAGAGTAGTTTCCCTTTTTGCAGAACTATTGATCCGTCACGTCCTGCCTTCTACTGCTCCTCTCATTTGCCTGTGCCCCCCCCCCTGAGTGAAAATCAGAACAGCAGCACAATCTCTGGATTACGAGTGCGCGTGGTGAATGGATGTGAGCGGAGAACCTCCCGCTGCCGGCGCGAGCGGCAAACGAGGGAGAAAATCCAGGCCCAATGATCCGGAGATGTTCCGCCAGCCGTGTTTGAAAACTGCTTCATTTGAGACTATATAGCTGTAAGGCAGAGTCATAGGTGTGATGCAAGTTACTTGGCGATGGAGATGTGATAGAAAAAAAGATGGGGGTTTAAATCGGGGGGGGGGGAAGGGGGCGGGGGGGCTGAAATTCTGCTTCAAAAACAATGCAAACCAACATTTACAAAGAGCAGCCACTCACAGGGATTGTAGTTGGAATATGTACACTGGAGCTTGTTATGGACGCAGGGATGGCGACGGGCATGGTCTGGCCATTAGGCAGCTGTAAGAGCACAGGGAAGGTGCCCGTCACGGGGCTGAGGGACAGAAGAGAAACAACAGTGAGGACAACAACAACAAACAACTTTGGGATGAACAAACACTGAGGATGCACTGACTACTGATTTACAAACTGACAGAAAATCATATTCAAGCAACGGCTGATGGGAGTGCGATGAACCCACTATGGAACCACACACACATGAGACTTAAAGGTAAACACACTATAAATACTACAAACACTAGGCGTCGACGGTCACAGTAGAGCCAGTCACAATCAGGTCTGCTCAAATATGGACTTTTGAAAATAGTGATTCAAACACTAAATATCTATACTCCTCTTTCAAATGGTGTTAGATCATTGAGTTCATTCAACATTCAACCAGTCCCTTTAATATCAGAACAGAAGCCTAAAAGTAATGCTGATGTTCTTGTTGATTGAAACATGGCATAGTGTCCAATGGGGCGCTGTGTAAGACTTAGTGACATCTACTTGTGCGTTTGCATGTTGCAGCTGATCTCTTTCCCGACCTTGTTCGGCATCCATTGAGTTGCCCGGCTCCTAAGATTGTTCTAATACACTTTCTGCACATCCAAATGGAAACATCATCAACCATATCTTACTGTAGCGTTGAAATGGTCGGAGCGTTTTGGAGCGTAAAGCTAAAATAACGGTGCTCAAAAGAGTGTAAAATTAAAAACACTTCATGACTCAGGTGGCTGTGAAATAAATGTGTCCGTCTATATCTGAGCAACACTGATGTTTTGAAGATATGATTCATGAAGTCAACAGCCACATAAAAAAAACATTCCTGCAGAGTGCAAATAAAAATAGAAAAAAAAATAAAATACAAGCACATGCCTCGTAAAAAAAAAAATGAGTTCACCACAACAAAATGTCACAGAGATAATAAAGGAACATAAAGGAAAAGAACAAAAACTTGAATTCTTTTTGTACAAAATTGACATTTGGAGTTACTTACACTATGGGCCTATTAGTAGATGGGACTTGAGTAATAACAGAGCTAGATGTTGGCGATGGGAGGGCTTGCTGTATAACAACACTAGCCTCTGAGGTTGCTAGGAGTACATTGGGAACTTGGAGGGAGGCAGGATGGACTATAGTGGATGTTGGCAGTGAGGTGGGCTGCAGAGATAAGTCCTGGAAACATCATACAACACCTCTCTTCACATCTCCAGTCTCAAAAAACGGTTTTTCACAGCAACAACCATCAGAAGACAATTCATGCCAGAGGATCTGGTGCTAACCAGAGTAAATTACTCATCACAACAGAGCACATTCCTTACGAAGACTTGTCAATGCTCACTGATGAGAACAAATGCCAGAGGTGGACGTTACCTTGTCGTCACTTGTGGTGGACTCGGGGTGAGGCAGTGGGCTGTCGCGCTGCGCCTCCAAAGGTGTGCGATCCTCACTTTTGTTGCGTATAATGGGCGTCGCGAGAGGTGACAGATCGAGCGGTAACTACGGGAGGAGGAGAAGAACGGCAGCTCAGCACGGAGGGAACTAATGGAGCAAACGGCGGTCAGGTCATTTGCCGCCGGGTTTAATGAGAACAACCTTTTTGATGTCATCTTCCGCCGCTTTTTTGAAGTCGTGGTCAAATGGACTGGCGAGTTCATTGAAAAGCCCCACTTCCTCGCAGTTCTTCAGAAAGCGGGTGGGTGTAGGAGTTTGGTCTGCGGCAGAGACGGACCCTCGGTTCAGTGCGTCGCAGTTTGACGCCGGGCGTCAGAAAATAGATCAGGTGACGTAAAACTCACCAGCGATGATGACACTGTCATTCCTCGCTGGACCAAACTTCAGGGTCATCTCATGTTTGTGTTTGTGGACGGCCAAGTGGTCTTCGTTTGTAAATCTCTGTGTGAGGTCACAGAAGAAAACACACACACACACACACACACACACACACACACACACACACACACACACAGGGGTTAAGACCTTTGAAGAACGGTTTAAAACAAAAAAACAGATCAAAAAAACCTTTATTAGTGTTACACATCAGATCTGTTCTTAATCATCAGAACACAGGTGTCATGTTATTTGTCTTTTGGTGGATGGAAAAGGTGGGGATTGAACCAATGACCTAATGAACTTAGTTAACATTGTAGAAATGATCTTTGGTTTTAGAAAATCCGACAGAACAAGGGAGGACAGACAACAAAAAACAACAGAAAACATACGACATGCAAACTAATGCATTTCAAATTGTGCCACTTTCTACAGGTGTTTCTAAGAAAACGTTCTTACACGCGCTGGAAGTGTTGGGTCAGTTAAACAAAGACTCAATAAATAGTAGTTTATGTCGTCAGTGATTTCAAGATGATCATAATTGCTTCAAATCTCAATTTCTACATCAAGCTGTCAAATGTAAAGGTCCAGTGTGAAAAGCTTTGGTTGAATTATTGTATTGACATATCTATGAATGTATATATGTAAATAATCTCAGGAGTGACACCGTGTGTTGTGACACCAACAACTCACCTGTCCACAGCCAGGAGCAGTGCATTGGAAAGGTTTGTCATCACTCATATTAAGGGATTTCTGTCGTGTCACCCTGGAACCAAACAGGACAAAGGTAAACACTTCGCAGCCGAGGCTCCAAACCCAGAGTGTGGACGCTCCAATGTGTGTCAAACAAAGATGAAAGCTTGTAGTGAATCTGAATCTCCTGAGATTACACTGATCTGGGGTCAGTGAGGACGTGAGTACCGCTGTGTCGCCGGAGCACCAGAGTGCAGGTGACAGGTCCGTGAACAGGGACAAAGCATCCGGATGTAGGGCGGCTGCTCCGGTTGTTTACACCTGACTGTCCCCGCACAAGACGCTCTCGTGTCCCTCCTTTTACACTATGACAACCGTCGAGCCACGGAAACACACACACTGTGCATACATGTGCTAAATATGACGGTAAAAACACACCACACGGTCACTCGGTGGCGGTAATAACAGAGGGGGCGAGCATCTGGTCCTGCCGCCTCCATGAAATAGCCTGAGCCCGACGTTCACGTACAACCGTCGCCATGTTTGCGGCTAACTAGCTCCGTAAACAGCGGACGTGTCCGCCGGACCACTCGAGGCTATTTGGTTGCACCGGAGCTCGACTTCCACACAGAGTCCGAAAAACGGTGTTCGAGAGGCTTTGTGTCGGGACCGGGCAGTTTGTGTGCTCACTTACCCTCAGCCACAACCCTCGACTCCCCAAATCCCACGTCTGTGCAAAGTCTCGCGAGAGCAGCCCAAGCGTTTCCGTAAACGTCACAGGGACGTGTGTACAAATATTTTCTCTCTACAGTGCCTTGTTTTTAATTGCAATATTTAAATATGTTAATTCATGACAATATGTTTTAATGCTGACAGACTTTCATTACATATTTTCCCCATAGCAGGATGTTTACACTATTTCTTTTTGCCTGTGTTTTTGACTAGTTAAAGGAACAACCCTTGTGGTATTTGGGTATTTTTAAAAATGTCGTACATGTATTTGCATTTTTTGCTGATTCTTTATTCTACATTAAACAAAGCTTTTTATCCACATGGAATTGGGGCAAACACATCATTTACTATCATTCTTCAAATGTCAATAGGTGGTTTGTATCTTTCAGATTTACATAAATATTCCCCTATATATGACTTTCACACGGAATCAGAATTAAGGAGTAATCACATGAATAGAACCACCAGCTGTGATGAAGCATGTACTTGCCTAAGTGTTTCCTTTTATCTGTTTATTTTTTTAATGATATACTCGTGGGCCCAACAATAAACGACTAGGTTGATTTCAACAACCTGGCTATTACACAACAAAGAGCTCATGTTTAGCAATTTAATATTTTGTCAGATTTACTTTGTTACATCATTCTGTTGTTTTTCTAGTACATACATTTGACTTCATTTCTCATTGTTCAGGATGAATAAGACATTTTTTGTAAATGTTTACTTATTAATAACAAAATGTCTTTAACAAGACCTACCAATTATGTTTCAACCTTCGGGTTTGGGGCCACAACTACTTCCAGTCATCACCTACAGATCTTCAAAAAAACCTTTGGGCGTTTGAATCCTAAGTTCAGTCCAGTCAGCATTTATTACAATTAGTCAGTTTTGGCGCGAGCCAGCTGAGGTCTGCCATTCATGACGGTCAAAAAAAGCCAGAGCCCATGTTTTAACTTAATTATATTTTCTAGATTTATTTCAATGCCATTTACAAAAGCAAGCACTCACTTGCCGCCTAATTACATTTCTATTTAACTGCAGCTGAACCAAGAAGTCAGGAAGGTGGACCCCAAAAAGCTGTGATGTGATGCTCGGAAACGAAAAACAAAAAGACACGAGGCTGATGAACGTCAAGTCTGAGGGCGGCTTCACAGAGGAGATGACATTCAGGAAGGCTCTGCGCCCGGATGTGTTAGCATGATATTCCAGACAGAAAAGTTACTACCATTCGTTAAATAGTCAAATACATGTATTTTAATAACGTAATGTCTTACATTCGTACAATACATGTTTTTGCTTATCTCGACAGTGTCCGAAAGACTTGGAGAAATGTACATTTCCATGACACCAACACGGAACATTTTGGTAGCCACAATAAAATATGTAGTCACATCTGTAATGAAAGTGTCATATGACAGCAGATTTGTTGTTGTTTTTTTACATTGCAAACAGAATAAGGAAAGCCACCATCAAACAGAACAGTCCCATAGCTTCGGACAGGGCAAATCCCAGGATGGCATATGAGAACAGCTGCTGCTTCAGAGAAGGGTTCCTGGGAATGAGAAGAAACCGTCAGTGTGTTCATGGAAATGAGAAAGCGTCTGATTGAAAGATCTTCAGGTGACGAGGGGGCAAACGAACCTAGCATAGCCGATGATGAGGCTGCCGAACACTGTTCCGATTCCGGCACCGGATCCGGCCACTCCGACCGTGGCCGCTCCGGCACCGATGAACTTGGCAGCGGTGTCGATGTCCCTGCTGACGGCGCTGGTCTGGAAGCCCCTCAGTGTGACCTGGGTGAGGGGGCTCTGTGGCATCACAGCCACCTGGCTCTGGTGAGAGCAAAAACAAAAGGCTTTCACATATGATGTGGATGCAGGTCTGGAAACAGTTGTCAAATTTAACAGTGATTTAACAGTCGCTTTTACAACCACGTCTGGTGATGCTGCAGGGGAACTGTAAACAACAATCTCTAAAATAAAAGTGTGACATCAGTCGCCCAGTTTTTATGGAAAAGACGGCGTTTTAGGTCTGAAAACAGATGAATCGATACTCCAATAATGCATTTGACAACTGAGGATACAAAAATTAAGTTAAGATCTGGATTGCTCAGTTTGAAGATTTAAAATCAATCGTAGTTCTTTGACTACTTATGGGCTTTGACAGCTAAGGCATATTTTCATCCAGCGCGTTGTATGCTAAAATATTTGATCATTTCTAACATTACAACTGTAAGAATTAAACTTTCCGAACTAGTTTAAATACATCTATAACTGGTGCTGGCGATAGATTTGACAGACCTCATTTTAAAGCACACAACACGTCTTGTGAAGTCGGGGCAAAAGGCAGAATGCGTTATAAAAAAACGATAAACCTAAACATAACATCTACAGGTCCTCCAGTTTACATTTGCGAGCTCTTTGACAGAAAACTGTCAAAGAACACATCTCTCAAATTAACTACAATTAATGAGTCAATAATAAGGACTTTTTTTTAATTTGCTGTGTAGATGAAAAAAAAAGACTTATACTAGTAGAATGATATTGTGAATGGGTCATAAAGTGAAGGGTAGAAGACAGAGGAGGGCTTAGACACAAAAGAGCCAAAGTTACACTCATCACAATTAAACCACACCTGGGATAAGAGAAATAAAATACAGATCAGTGAGATATCAGATATCCACACGGAGGAACTTTCCTCCATGTTCTCTTACCTCTGATTTCAGCTCAGGCCTGGACAGCACCGAGGCAGAGAGGGGTCTGTACAGAGCCCGGGAACCAGCACGGACCTGCAGCGACGACATGCATACATGTACATCAAAACACAGGCTCAGTTACACAGCTCTCACACACACACACACACACAGCACATATTGCTCATACTATTGTCTCACACAGGCAGCAGGTGGGAGGCACCTTGAAAGTCACTTTGTCAACCAGAGTCATTCCTCTGTGTGACCTGTGGCATTTGGAGCTTTGATAGTACAGCGTGTCCTGTCACTCAGCTGTGGTTTCTTAGGCTGACAAATCAACACAGTGCAAGTAAACAACAACAATGCACACATATTTGAAATCAGATACGTTGGGACTTTAATGGCATCAGGCGAGTGGAGGCATTAAGACTTGACATGACATGACATGACCTTGGAGACCATAACGCGCCCGTCTGCGGCTCCACACATGCAAAATGGAGGATTTGGGGATTTCAGCATGAATACATGAGAGTTGCGAGCTCCTTCGAAAATGCATTGAGCAAAAGAACGATGCTATCACAAGCTAATGATGACCTTAGCTGGCGGCCATCATCCAACATGGCGGCTAAAAGGCTTACAGAGGAGCACAGACACAGCGTCCACCGATATGCGCTGGCTTTGCCTCCGTGCTGACGTCTGTATCGAAGCTTTGTTATTAACGTACCAAATGTCAATGCATTTCAGGGCGTTAGCATTAGCCACCTAGCATACGGGCCTGGTTTGCGGCTACCCTTGTTGTAGTCCAAGTTCAACCTGAGGCCCAGCCGGTTGTGCACGGTGACACTAGCCTGAGGAAAGGCACCGAGCGGCGGGGGAACTCACCAGAGCCGGCGTGGAGACGAACTTCGCACAGGCGTACATTTTCTACGTTTGGGGGGAGTTGGAACCGGTTCGGTCGAATGTGCTCGTGAATCCCGGGTCTCTCTGCGGAAGGAGGCAGGGGAAGCAGTTAAGGTCAAACCGGTGTAAAAAGGCTCCAAAGAGAAAATACACACGTTCACACACACATCCGCGTCCGCCCTGCAACACGCGCTCACAGGTGCGCCGAGACGAGCAGCCTGTGCGGAGGATGAAGGCAGATTAAACACTGATTCACTCCTCATTCAAACTGCCATCACACTTACCGACTGCAGAGGTCGAACCACAGTGGAAATGTGCGCATGCGCAGAATGGGATATGTAGGGGACCCGGATGTGTGACGGAGGGAGAAAGGTCATTTCACTTGAAACTTTATTGTACAAGAGCACAGTGACAATGTTCATTCACAAAAGTGTCTGTTTACATCACACTTGAAGGTTATTTCAATTTGAAGGAAAAAAAATAATTTTGGTGACACACTGATGTAACTTGCACTTTATTTACTGAGAGCACATGTTGACAAAGGTCACTCACAGAGCATGTTAATCTTTGTTTACACCTCAAAGGTCATTTCAATGAAAAAGTCACAATTTTTATTCACACACACACACACACACACACACACACCTACAAATTGTGACACATCTGTAAAGGTGTAGCGTATAAGCCCAAAGGGAAATGATCTGTTTCCATAGTCACAGATCAAATAGATCATCATACACTGTCCTTTTGTTTACATTAGAAAACCCTTTGTGTTTGAGTGATTTAATGTCCACCCAGAATAAACACCACAAAAATAGATACCACGAAATATGAA
>JAFBJT010109351.1:283830-301330 GCA_016785325.1 Chascanopsetta lugubris
GGGGGGGGGGGGGCAGGAGGGCCGGGGGGCCGGGGGGCACCACAGCACTTTCCCTCCCTCTCTAATTCTCTCCATATTTGTTTTCTGCCTGGGAAGAAAAACTAAGCCTTATTATTTTACTCAGAGGAGGGAGTGAGAGGGAGGATGTGTCAAGATTGGAGTGTGTGTGTGTGTGTGTGTGTGTGTGTGTGTGTGTGTGTGTGTGTGTGTGTGTGTGTGTGTGTGTGTGTGTGTGTGTGTGTGTGTGTCCCAGAGACGGTGCTTGTGGTTTTATGGGCGACTCCACCATCATCATCAGAGTCAATACAGCTCTGTCATTTCAGCACGTCAGCACACACACTCCTCCACAGCCTGTTTCCTGGTGTGTGTGTTTGTGTGTGTGTGTGTGTGTGCGTGTGTATGTGTGTGTGTGTGTGTGTGTGTGTGTGTGTGTGTGTGTGTGTGAGAGAGACACATGGAGAAAGTGGGCGGAGCCAGTAATACCATAGCATATTGACCTATAAACAACGACAAACCCAAATTCCCCTTTACGTTCTGAAAATGTTCAACGACCGAGTGGCGCCAGCGCCCCCTAGAGTCCCGGCTCAGAAACTGCAGTTCAGTACACCAACACCGCTCCATGTTACTCCATGGTGGTGGAGCACGAAAGGTCGTGGGTTCCATTCCCCACCTCCCATCCACCTTCAGAGACAGTGGCTCAGTGGATAGAGCAGCCACCTTAGAAGGTGAAGGTCGCCAGTTCCAATCCAGCCCAATGTGCCTGGTGGAAAATGACATGTGCCGTCCATCCATTGGACAGCACATGACCAATGGATGGACCCCCCCCGGGGGCCCCCCGCCCCGCCGCCCCCCCGCCCACCCGACCCGCCGGGGCCCCCCCCCCCCGAACCCCCACCTCACATCTGGTCTCACTCTCTGTTGTTAACATGTGGCAAACGTAACAACAACAACCCCCTACAGCCCAGAGCCCCGTGTGTTCCACTCTGCCAGTGGACGCTGCACACACACACACACACACACACACACACAGTGCTATCTGTCAAAAGCCATTTCATTATATGAACCAGTTTGCACATACTGATCTGATTTTGTCTTTTCATTTGCTGCCCCCCCCCTGTCTCTCTCACTCACCCGCTCTCCCTCTCTCCCTCCCTCCCTCCCTCCTGGGGCCTGATGTTTGGCAGGTGCTGTGTCTCTGTGTTTCCACCAGACGGTGGAAAAACACCACAGTCCCTCATGAGATTTGGAGCAATTAGCCAAAAAAAATCTGTGTTCTTGAAAGAAACCAAAAAAATAAGAAAAACAGATACTCGGTGTTCTCGCACGAAATGAAGTTGACAGTGGAATGGTCATTAGTGACGCTGCTGCTGCTGCTGCTGCTGCTGCTGCTGCTGCTGCTGCTGCTGCTTAATTTCTCAATAACAAGGATATTCATCGTGTGGCCCTGGGCACCGTGCCAGTGGAAATCAGGATGTTCAGTCCAGGGGAAATCTGGCCATTAAAGGTGCGTTGTGTAAGATTTAGTCGGAGTGACTTCCGTTTCTTTTAAGAGTTCATACTGTCGAACGCGTGAGTCAGGGTTCACCTGTGGGTACGGATTCTTGGTCTGTGGGAGCGTGAACAGTAGAAACCACAAAATAGTTCAAGGTAAACAAATGCCACCTGTGGGTCAAAAGCCTGTAGCACCTGGGAGGGAGGTTAAGTGGAAGTTCAGGTGGTTGCCATGGCAACAGTGTAACTGTTTTCTTCGACTTCCTGGTTGTAGTTGTTGTGACATCAGCGATGCATCAGAGATAAATATGTACAAAAAAAAATGTTTAGCTTAGCACCAAACTCATTCATAGGCCAATAACAATAACAATAATAACAATAACAATAATAACAATAACAATAACACACAGAAATGTAATAATAAGTCAAGTTCTCTTCAAACTTCAGAGGGTTAGGGGATATTCAGCTGCTTCGTGCAGCTTCACCACTGGATGTCAGCAAGTCGAACTCACTTTACCTTTAAAAGAAGACACAGCAGGAAGAACCACATTCTTTCATATTGGAAAAAAAAAAAAAACATGGCGGCTGGGAAAACGTATTTCCAAATCTGAAAATCTGAAAATGTCATCATTTGAACTCCGACGTCCTTAAACGGAAAATATGTATTATTTCGGTCGTGTGGTGGAGGGATGTGTATTTTTAGCCGAGTTATCGTTTTACCGTGTCTCTTTTGTTCCGCCATTACATCCTGGAATTAGAAATATCATTAAACACATCTTTAAATAGAATGTTGAGGAGGAGACATGTTATAAAAATAAACACAGAAATATCTTCCTACTTTTGATGTGGACGCAGCCACATGTGTGCAACACCTCACGTTCTTTCCTCCGCGCTGTTTCCCGGCAGGTCGGTGAACCTGAGCCACACGACCTAGTTTTACATGTGCAGACGGCAGCAGCAGCAGCAGCAGCAGCAGCAACAGCAGCAGCAGCAGCAGCTGCAGCATCATGCAGCCGGAGGCGGAGGCTGGAAAACCAAACAGGGCCCATCTTGAATGAGCTGCCTGTAGGTGGTTCCTGTGTTTCCACCACATTTTGCATTTGCAGTGGAATGAATGGAGAGTGAGAGAAATAAACGAACGTCAATAAACGAATAAACCTTATTTTCCAAAATGTCTAACACACTGTGAAACAAACAGAAATAAAAGCAAAACATCAGAAATGCATCTTTATACGCGTCCAGCTCCTAAAACGATCAAATCAGACTACAAATAAAAATACAAAAAAGAAAATAAATAGAAATAATACATTGAAACGACGTAAATAGAAATATGCAAGCAATATATTTAAATATAAATTCAAGTATTACCATTTATTATATTAATGATATAATATAATATATGTATATGTTGACAGAATATTACATTTGCACTAAGATCATCATTGACCTCACTGCTATTGTTCTTAACATAATATGAAAAATGATGATCTGTCATTGTATAAAGTTTAAATACACATTTAATTAAGTAAAAAAAAAAGGAATAAAAAGATGTCGTATGAAATATATACAAAGCCGAAAGCACGTGACATTTGAATCGTTTATTCAATTATAGGATTACATCAGATACATTTCACCCCCCGGGACACTTCAGTATTCATCCACAGTGAAAAATAATCCCCTGCTCAAACCCTCCTCTCAGTGTTTTGGCCTTGTCATGCGGACATCAACACATCATGGCTGCCGGCTCGGTGGATTAGCGAGAGGTGTCATGTCATCCCATAATATGAATCATGTGTTTTCAAGTCCGTGTTGGAGCAGCGAGAGGCGGCCGCTGCGTGAGCCGCCTCTCGCTGCTCATGAATTATTCATGAGCCTCCCTCTCTCTCTGCCGCTGCTGAGGGAAGACGAGGAGAATCCCCTCGCTTGCAAACCAAGGCGATGATGTCATGCTTTGTGAACGGGATGATGTCACCATATACTATAGGCAACGGATGATGTCATCGTTTATAAGAGCGTTATCGGTGATGTGATTGTCACTCTAAAGGACGTGACTCACGCGCACACACATACAAAAGGCTGGAATTAAAGGTGCAGTGTGAAGGGTTTACTGACACCTAGTGGTCAAGGTGTGCGTTGTATTGGTATAACAACAGAATGGACTGAAATGGTAGCCCTCGGGTATCATCAAATCTCAAACGTTGTTTACTTCGTCCATTTAGGGCTCCTGTAAAAATGTCAGGATCCAAAATGGCGGCCTCCTTGGAGACGGGCTGCTTGGGCTCGTTCATCAATAACTGAAACAACAATTCCGACATTCCAGTGACTTTAAACACAAAATGAAAGTTTGTATACTCAATGTCTGCCCTTAGAAATTAAAATAATGAACACATCAATTGTACACACTGGACCTTTAATGTTACTCTGTGAATGAGAGGAAGGGAGGTGAGGGCCGGACGGCCATTCTTACAAAGGACTGACCCGATAAGCCGTTAACACCTTCTATATTTAGTCACTTGAAGGAGTGTTCCCGATAAATAAAGCAGCATTTCCTTGGAGGCGGAGTCACCTGGGAGGTCATGACCTTTTAGAGGAAGTCACTCCGACATCACTTCCTTCTTTACTGTAGTTTCTTACTTTGTGATTCTGTTTGAAGATTTGTTTCCCACAATGCATCATTCACCCATTCACTCATTCACCCATTCACTCATTCACCCATTCATCCATTCACCCATTCACACACATTCATAATGAATCTGTACAGCACTCATCAGTTACACACCACTGTACGTGATGGGCTTCAGCATCTTGCACACAGAGGTGGCTCGGGGGTTGGGGGTTAAACTGCCGACCCTCTGTCTGATGGACAACCCGCTCTTTCTCTCTCTCTCTCTCTCTCTCTCTTTCTCTCTCTCTCTCTTTCCCTCTCTCTCTCTCTCCCTCCCTCTCTGGGGTTATTCAGTTTATGCATCACTGCTCTATTTTAGATCACACGGTCACTGACCAAGAGGATGATGTCATCCTTGCACATGAGATGGGATGATGTCACCGGGGAGAGTGATGTCATGTCTTCATTTTGAATGCGTCGCGTGGGCGTGGCTCCTGCAACGGTGTTCCCCTGCCTCACACTGACCTCTACATCCATCATCCATCCATCCATCATCCATCTGTCCATCACCTATCCATCCATCCATCCATCCATCCATCATCCATCCATCCATCCATCATCTATCCATCCATCCATCCATCATCCATCCAGCCATCCATCCATCATCCATCTATCATCCATCCATCCATCCATCCATCCATTCCTCCATCCATCATCCATCCATCATCCATCCATCCATTCCTCCATCCATCCATCCATCATTCTGTTGTGTTTCAGGGGTTAAGGAAGAAAGACAGAGAGAGAAAGAACAAGAGCGTGTGTGTGTGTGTGTGTGTGTGTGTGTGTGTGTGTGTGTGTATGAGACAGAGACAGAGAGTGTGTCAGGCTGCCGCGATAAGTAATGAGTCAAATCCTCATCTATAAAGATCAGTGGGCCGTACGAAGGATGCCGAGGAAATTCATTTACCTGATGAGGAGATGTGACGCACTGTTTCTACGTCACAACGTCTGAGTCGTGGCTGCAGCCGCTGTCTCTCTCTCTGACCTTGATGCAGCCACCGACCCGGTCGAAACCACAGACCCTGTACAAAGATGGTCGTGGCCTCCTGAGGCTCGTGGTGGGCGGTTCCCTCGCATGATCTAACTCCTCCTACTTCCTGCTACATCCCAAATCGGGCAAAGAGGCGGGGCACAGCTGGAGGTTGCCCAAAGGTTAGGATAACGCTAACAATGATACTAACAGACACACCTGTTTGCGCTGGCAACGGCGTCAGTGCTGCGCCCGAGGATGCGTCCGCCCGGAACTGACCACAGTTCCACGGTAACGGCTGGGAGTGGGAGTGTTGTGCAACAGGCTGTGCACAGTTCCTCTTCCGAGGGAGAGAGTTGTTAAAGAGTGGCTGTCATCATAAACGTAAACATAAGCATGCGCGCGTCGCCTTACATTACGTTATGCTACGTTAGGTTAGGTTACGTCATGTCACGCCACGTCACGTCACGTCACGTTACGTTATGTTACGTTATGTTACGTTATGTTACGTCATGTTACGTTATGTTACGTTATGTTACACTATCTTACATTACGTCATGTTACGTTACATTACGTTACGTTATGTCACGTCACGTTATGTTACATTATCTTACATTATGTCATGTTACGTTACGGTACATTACGTTACGTTACGTCACGTTACATTACGTCACGTTATGTTACATAATCTTACATTATGTCAAGTTACGTTACGTTACGTTACGTTACGTCACGTTATGTTACGTTACGTCACGTCACGTTATGTTACATTATCTTACATTATGTCAAGTTACGTTACGTTACGTTACGTTACGTCACGTTATGTTACGTTATGTCACGTTATGTTACATTATTTTATATTATGTCACACTACGTTACGTTACGTTATGTTACGTCACGTTACGTTACATCACGTTATGTTACATTATCTTACATTATGTCAAGTTACGTTACGTTACGTTACGTCACGCTACGTTATGTCACGTTACGTTACGTCACGTCACGTCATGTCACGTTACGTTACGTTACGTTACGTCACGTTACGTTATGTTACATTATTTTACATTATGTCATGTTACGTTACGTTACGTTACGTTACGTTACGTTACATCATGTTACCTTGCGTTACGAGCCATTTATAAGCAGCAGCAGCAGCAGCAGCTCTCACACTTGGACTACTGTTGTGTGAGAGCCACACCCACAAACAACATTGTTTCAGGTCATTCAACACAAAACAAAGCAAAACAAAACAAAAACAACACAACAAGGCGATGACAGACAGAAATGGTGAGATTTACAGAGGTGTACCTGAAGGCATCATAGTGGGATGGTCCCTATTGCCTCCCCCCTCTCTCTCTCCCGCCCTCTCTCTCTCTCTCTCTCTCTCTCTCTCTCTCTCTCTCTCTCTCCCCCCCCCCCTCTCTCTCTCAGTGTGTTGTCATTAAGCCTGGACGCTCGGCAGTTGGCTGAGCTGTACGTCAGGGAGTCAGCAACTGCTTTGTGAGTGTGTGTGTCTGTACAGTGGATGTATGTGAAAGGGGAGGATCGCAGTGTGTGGGGCACCCCGGTGTTGTTGGTCTGAGTCTCTCTCTCTCTCTCTCTCTCTCTCTCTCTCTCTCTCTCTCTCTCTCTCTCACACACACACACACACACACGCACACACACACGCACACACATGGACACTTCGAGGATTTACTCTGAGAGACTCTGAGAGGAGGAGGAACACAAGAAGAAGAGAAGCAGAGACGCTGGAGACATGTAAGAGAACCTCTCTATTTTCACTTTCTCATCAACACACACACACACACACACACACACACACACACACACACACACACACCCCGTGTGTGTTTTCAGCTCTTGCTCTCTCTGTCACACACACTCCACATGGCTTTCACTTCCAACCAGTGCTTTCACCTCAACTTATGTAAAGTGCTGCACTTATTAAATAGTCATCATCATCATCATCATCATCATCATTATTATTTATTATTATCTGTTGTTGTTGTTATTATTATTTGAAGTTCTCTTTCACTTTTAAAGTACCAATTTACTGTGTTTTATCTTTTATATATTATTAATATAATCACCCTGATAATGATGATGATGATGATAATGATGATGATGATGATGATGATGATGATGAATGTTTTGTAGTAGTAGTAGTAAATGTACTAATACTGTTGTTTACCTACATAATTACTTTTATTATTTTGCATGATTACTTCTTCATTTGTTTCCCATCGTTGATTTATTTATTTATTTTTTAAATGTTTTTTTTTTTTAATTTTCAAATTGAATTGAATTTTTGATCCAAGTTCATTGTTTTCATCACTGAGCTCAAAAGCTCAGGTTACAACTTTGACAGCGACAAACTTGTGATGTGTCCCCGTGGCTGACAGGGACGATGATGAAGAAGAAGATGATGATGATGATGATGATGATGATAGGGTTGATGATGATGATGATGATGAGGATGATGAAGATGATGAGGAACAAGCCCCAGCCTGCCTCTGTGCACGGCTCCCGGCTCCTGGCTGACAGAGAGTGAGTCAGACCTGGATGAATAGTTGTCGAGGAGGAGGAGGAGGAGGAGGAGGAGGAGGAGGAGGAGGAGGAGGAGGAGGAGGAGGAGGAGGGGTGGGTGGTGGGGGGGGGCACGGTGGTAAAAAGAGTTTTTCCAAAAGTAGAGAAATATGTAGGTGCACGTCGGCGACGTGGCTGAGTGCAGATGAATGGAGCTTCAGGGTGAGTCAGCGTGTGCAGCAGGACTTTCCCTGAGTCACTGCCGAAGCATTAAGACTCTCCAGGGCATTTCAGCCAATCGGAGGCGCCGGGTGAAAAACTGCACAACACGTAAAATGCCTTTGGAAACATTGTAATCTGATGACATGAAGTCCTTCATCTTCTTCTTCTTCTCCTAATGCTTCTTCTGCGTGACCCTGTGTTCAGTTGGTTGACCCCTGCGCAGCCCCAGTCTCTGCTGTTTGTCACAGCACTGTTTGTCCTCGCGCGCTCTGGTCAAACATCCAGAGGCCGACTCAGGACAGTTCAGTCAACTGGCACTGAACTGCATTAAAGGTCCAGTGTGCAGCATTCAGGGGGTGGATTCGTGTCCAGTTCAAATGGCACGAGTTGGAGCGGTGGGTGGAGAGATAGATGGATTGATTAATGGATGGATGGATTAGTGGATGGATGGATGGATGGATGGATGGATGGATGGATGGATTTATGGATTAATGGATGGATTAATGGATGGATTAATGGATAGATGATGGATGTATTGATTAATGGATGGATGGATGTATTGATTAATGGATGGATGGATTGATTAATGATGGATGGATGGATTGATTAATGGATGGATGGATTAATGAATAGCTAGATGGATGGATGGATTAATGGATTGATTAATGGATGGATGGATAGATGGATTAATGGATACGTGGATTGATGGATGTTGGATGGATAGATTGATTAATGGATTGATGGATGATGGATGGATAGATTGATTAATGGATGGATGGATGGATGGATAGGTAGACTGATAGATAACATCTCTGTGACTCTTCAGTTAAACCCTTTATCTTGGCAGAGATGATCCTCAGCTCGTCACCGTGATGATTATCATCTCTCTATTTTATGCAGATTAAGTGATTATGGATCAGCCTTTGATCTACCTGTCTGTAAATCACAGATATAAACAGATTTTAATTGAATCCTCACTTTATCCTGTGACGCACATATCTTGGTTTATATTAGTATATTACTTTGAGCGGGTGGAGGCTGCACCTGTCTGTCAGACATGCAAATGAACTTGGCTACTGAACCTTTAATCATAAGATCAGGCTTATATTATGATATTGCTTTTATCTTTTCGAGCCTGCTCGCTTGTACAAAAGTTTAAGGGGATAATTTCAAGTTTTGATGCAGTACCATTGATCAACAGCAGATGGCAGTCTCCATGGTGTAGTTCCCACATTGATCGTAAGTATTTTCTCGAATCAAAGTGAGTCTTAATACAACAAATCTGATAAAACAAAGGTCTTGTTAAACCCCCCGCAAAAACAAACAACCATGCTTTTAATTTGAAAATCCAACAGGAAGTGATGTAAATAACCATAATGGTGATGTGTGTGCCTGGCAAATAAACTTTCAAACTGTGCTAAGAAGCTATTAATCCTCCGTAGGTGCGGAGGTAGTCGCTCATGACTCGCCCTAGTGGTAGGAAAATGGTATTACATGGTGGTCTGACCCACAACCCCCCAGTTTGTCCCGTCATTTCTGAGTATTTTAGAGATGAAAAGGAATAAATGGAGCTCCGTTGAAAGTAGAGTGAGGTCTCTGTGGTTCATCTGCAGAAATCGTTCACCACGGCAAAGCTCAGGGCGTGTAAACATGAACACGGAGCGGCTCAGACGCTTAAAGTTTCCCGTGTGGTTCATCAGGAAACTCTTCTCGTGTTGACAGACACTGAGTCGACGGAGCGAGCCAACACGTGACACGGCACTTTTCTCCCGTCACGGGTCTTTTCTTGTCGTGTCAGCGCTTTTTGTTTTGCTGAGGGTTGACGACAGACGCGTTGGAAAGCGAGGTGCTTGACGGACGGGAGATTCTGCCCCGTGTGTGTTTTTGTTCTGTAGCAGGTGACACTTAAAGGCACAGTGTGCAACATGTTGTTTTGGACTGACAGGAGTTGAACCTAGGACTGTATCGTCACCTCAAACAAGGAAGCTGTTGTTTTCAATGCCCTTGAACGAGTGGGTTCACATATAGCGCCTATCGTGAAAGCCAAGGGCGCTTAACCAGGTAGGCGGAGCTAAGTTCAACGGTGAAGGAAAGGGAGTCCGTGATCGGCGGCCTTGAGAAACAGGTGGTGTTTGGGTAGTTCCTGGAATCATACTGTACTTACTGTACATCAGAGGGTCACAATGGGGCAACTGTCCGCCACGTTGAGCCTCAAGTGGCCACCCTGTGAACTGCGCCTCCTCCCAACTCTCTCCCTCGGGGCTTTTCCTGAGACTTTGTGTTTACAACAACGAGACGTGAAAATGTTCCAACGACTGAAGGAGAAAAAAACAACGTGTTACCATGCAAAGCTCGGGTCATGTGATGACGAGCTTCAGAGGAAATAAAGAAGAACTTATCCCCCTTCCCTCTGCTGCTGCTGCTGCTGCTGCAGAGCCGAAGCTGTTTTCCTCAGTGCAGCTGGACGAGCGTGACTTGTTTCTGGGGAATGGGAGGTTCCCACATCTGCTCCGTAAATCGGAGAAGTCGCCCGCCCCCTTTTTTCAGTGCCCCCGGTTCGAGCTCGGCCGACACCCGCTGTTCCCGTTATTCCCGTTATTATACGTTGTTGTCTCGTTCCCACACTTCATCCCAATCAGCACATGCGCTTTGAGTCCGGCTGGAAGCTTCACGCCTCCGTCTCCTCTCTCTCTCTCCTCAGTGAGACTCACCCCAGCTGAAGCCCAGGGCCCAGGCCATGTCCTCACTCTGACCACCACAATGTAAGTATTAAAGGTGCAGTGGGTAAGATTTTCTGTTTTTTTTAATTTTATTTTTTTTAACTAGGATTGCAAAACAATTCTACATTGATATTTTTACAGATGTATAATCACCAATTCCCTAGAATGAGCCCTTTAAAGGTGCAGTGTGTACGATTTGGTGACACCATCACCTCACCCTCACCCTTCTGGGCACGAAGGAGAACCTGAAAAAAGTCTGGCTGCGCTCGTATCTTCTTCATCAATCAACACTTGAATTGTTGTTCATAGGGTTTATTTCACCGCTAACTCCTCCCACTTCCTGGTTCAGCCAAAAACAGGCAAAGAGGCGGGGCACAGGTAGAGCTGGGGGTGGGGCCCATGGTGCTATCACAGCATCCAGGTGTCACTCAAATAGGCCACGCCCCCTAATTATGCACACTTTCAAACCTCATTAGAATGAAAATAAGCAAGTTTTAACTCCGCCCCATCCATCAGCTCGAACCAATCAGGACTGAGGACCACAGCCTCGTTAGCGCGTACGCTCTTCACACGCGTCAGGCTGACGACATCGTCCCGGGAAAGTGCGACATGAGTCACTTCACATAAACGCTGACTCAGGCTGATAAATGCAAAGTCACTGTTACTCCTCCTTTACTCCAGTTTGACTTCCTGTCTATGTCCACTAATTACTGTGTCCCCTCTGTGTCCCCTCATCACTGTGTCCCCTCTGTGTCCACTCATCACTGTGTCCCCTCTGTGTCCTCTCATCACTGTGTCCCCTCTGTGTCCACTCATCACTGTGTCCTCTCTGTGTCCACTCATCACTGTGTCCTCTCTGTGTCCCCTCATCACTGTGTCCCCTCTGTGTCCTCTCATCACTGTGTCCCCTCTGTGTCCTCTCATCACTGTGTCCTCTCATCACTGTGTCCCCTCATCACTGTGTCCTCTCTGTGTCCTCTCATCACTGTGTCCCCTCTGTGTCCTCTCATCACTGTGTCCCCTCTGTGTCCTCTCATCACTGTGTCCCCTCTGTGTCCTCTCATCACTGTGTCCCCTCTGTGTCCCCTCTGCAGGTTTGGGTCTGTGATGTTGACAGTCCTGATTCATGTCGTCCTGCTGTCTCCTGGTGAGTCCACTGTCCAAAGCCTAGAGAGGGACGGCTGTCTTTTGATAAGTCGAGCTACACATGTTCTTTAGGGATTCATGATAAATATTGATTTAAATAATTAATTCCATTCCATGACAGATATGATTGTGTTTTCCGTCTCCAAACTGAAAACACCACCTTCCCAGTCTGAGGCTTCGTTATATAGATTTAACCTAAAATTGAGACGAGGATAGTTCAAAGAAAAAGATGAATTCTATAATGTTGTTATATTATTTTTGACAGTAAGAGAAGAAAGGGAATAATATATTCATTAAAAAAGTATTTTACTGGATCACACAAATCCGTTTTTACACTTTTGAGGCAATTATCAAGAGCAGGGGTCCAAACTGCCTGCAGCAAATTCTTAAAAAAAATATATAATGGAATCTGGCCCACGAGGAATTTGCTTTTGACTTCAATGTACTTCGTACTTTTAACTGTAGGTGGAGCTAAGTTCAACTGGAGGACAAGTGATTTTGTAGAAGCTCGGACAGAAAGCTCATGAAATGCTTGTGCCTTTTTATATCGAATTATTCGAATGACTAATTATTATTAGTGTCACTGGGGGTTAAATCTATTATGTGAATATAATGTAAGTCCTTAAATTGGACAGAATGGACCTTTAATGACCTTTAATGAATGATTTTGTCTGTGAAAACACAATGTTTATTTTCTTACTAGAGTTACATTCCCGATTTTTCAACATGCCTTATTACTTTGTGTGGCACAGTCTTGATTTACACAACATTAACACATCCCATAATACTGACTTCATTTGCATGAGGTGAAAACGCAGCCTCGTCTCTTATTACGACATAAAGACTTGATTGAGGAGGGAAATTAAAGTCATACTGATGAAAACACATGGCTTGGTTGATGCAAATGCACACCGTCTCTGCAGGTGTTTGGTGTTCGATTCCCGCGGGCGGTGTCCCAGTGGATCTGCCGTGGCGCGGCGAGCTGTGCTGTGACTCAGCCGCAGCCCACGCTGGCACAGTGGGAGGAGACTCGATCAGAGGATCAAAGACGCCGCCACGCTGCAGCTTCAGGAACCTGAGGACGGAGTCACATGACCACCTCGCCGCCGGTACCACGAAAAACACTGTGCCACCGTGTCGTCTGTGTGTCTCTGTGGGGAATGAACGCGTTCCGTCGTTTGTCACATTTTCATCGCAACGGCGGTGAAAGTGTCATGGGTCAGTCCTAACCGGGTCGATCAGTATGGGAGATTAAAGGTACAGTGTGTCAGATGGAAGCCCCCCCACCCCACCCCGGTGGGTGCTTCCCCTCGTTTGACACAGAGAACATACGGGGGTTTGTTTGTTTACAAGAGGGAGCAGGGACGACTGTATGATGTTGCTCCTCAGAGCAAACAGCAGGTGGCGACGTGACGCGGTCTGTGTCTTGTGTGTGTGTGTGTGTGTGTGTGCGTGTGTGTGTGTCGCCCGCGGCAACGCCGCCGATCACCGACCGCAGATTTGCGAGTTTGCATCGATCTGACTGGAGCGGTGACGCAGACCCGTCACCGCCCGCAGGCCTTTGAGCAGAGGTAATGAAACGGTGTGGATAATGACGCTCTTTATTTATTGATCTATTTATTCATTTGTTTATCGATCGGGCAGTTTGACGGCGGATTGTGCGGTTCACCTCAGGGTCACACTCACACCACTGTCACGGCAACTCCTCTATCCCTCAGTTCCGACTGGGGGCAATGGGGGGGTTCAGCGTGTTCGTGCCCCCTGAGGATGGATCCTCGATAATCACCTGATGAATTCAACATGTGCAAAATAAAAAAATTAATAAATAAAAAAATTTAAAAAATCATAGACTGTATATCAAGATGGACGTAGTGTGCGTGACGTCACCCATAGGTTTCGGCCGAGCTCCGCCCACTTCCTGGTTTATCCAAATATGGGCGTGTTACGGGGGCAATGTCAGCCATAGGTTTCTGCAGAGCGATGATGAGTCACCCCTCTGCCTAACTCCGCCTACTTCCTGGTTCATCCAAATTTGGGCGTGTTAAGGGACGTGTTACGGGGGGGGGGTAATGTCAGCCATCTTTCCTCCTACTTCCTGGTTGATCCATATACTATGGGCGAAGAGGCGGAGCACAGGTAGAGCTGGGGGTGGGGCCATTGATGTCGTCCCAGCGTCCACAGAAGGTCGGCCCAGGTGTCACTCAAGGGGCCACGCCCCTTAATTATGCACAATTTCACACCTCAAGAGAATAGAAATAATCGAGTTAGAAAAAAAAAATCACCCAACGTGCAGTTGTCATGGTAACACGGGCTTCAAACAGGTTTCATTCACCTCTGAAGTTGAACATGGGAGTCTATGGGGATTGACTCACTTTGGGAGCCCGCCTCTAGTGGCCACCCTGTGAACTGCAGGCTGGCGACCTCACGTCTCTCACACCTCAACATGAACCCCGTCCCACACACTGCACCTTTAGTCCCTCACATACGTGGAAGCGCACATCTCGGAACATCAAGTCCAGCCTCGTTTCTCAGAAAACCCACATGGGGTCACAGCCCACCGGTGGATCAGCGGCCACAGTCACGTTAGCGCTAACATGCTAATGTGATTTCCCCTCAGGCGTCTGCGCACACGTTCTGTGCAGCATCGAGGAAAACTGGGCCAAGCTGACCTGTGGCGCGGAGACATCGCCAACGACCGGCAGGGAGGAGGTGGGGCTTATGGCCGTCAGCTTACAGCGTCTGAAGTGAGTATGAACCCATGTCCACCTCTGTTTACTCGTGTTTATACGTTTGCGAGGGAACCATTTTTTTTTTGGGTCTGCGTGTGTGTGTGTGTGTGTGTGTGTGTTGTATTTATATGTTTCTGGATGGTAACTGTTCACTTCGTCCACTAGGGGGCCACTGTAGAAATACAGTGAGGCAACATGGCGGCCTCCGTAGAGAGGACGTGCTCCTGATATAAAAAGGTTTTGGGTGAATTAGATATTGATTTGATGTTAAAGGTGCAGTATGCCGGATTTTCCAACAAGTCTTGCCGGGGTTGTTGGGCAAAGGGGGAGGAGCCAACCGACACATTCAATGGACTGTACCTTTAAGGAAAACCTCAACAACGTGTCCTGTGTTTCCAGCTCCAGCTCCCAGACGAATGATTCCTGGCCGTCGGATCCCGTCGTCTGTGAAGCGCAGGATTCCTTTGTTTGCTCCGTTGCCCTCGGCGACGGCAGGAGCTCCGGCGCCATCGCGTTGACTGTGAACGGGTCCGATGCTGCCGCCCCGCCGGTTCTGCTCCGGGTTCCTGCTCGACCGGGTATAAGAATATTTATATTCTTTATTTGTATCTGTTGTTTTTATTTCCTCTCAGTTTAAAAAGCCAAACTACCTCCATACATCTGCTCTCGTGTGAACGGATGCCCACAGCGTTTATGAGAGAGTGCATTATTCAAACCCAGCCCCTCGTCACCATGACAACACTGATTATCTCATTGACAGTCAATATATTGTCATCATAGAGAAAGTGGTCAAGATGAATTTTGAATGTTCCTCAAGGAGAATCATTATCTCAACAGCATGTGGGAAATATTATGCCTGTAAATGCTCGGACAACTGATACATATTCTATTATTCTACAGAGGTGTGTGTGTGTGTGTGTGTGTCTGTTTGTGTGTGTGTGTGTGTGTGTGTGTGTGTGTGTGTGTGTGTCTGTTTGTGTGTGTGTGTGTTTGTGTGTGTTCCGTGGATTGCCGTAAATCATTCAGATAGGTTCCAGGTTTGAGTTCCCAGCACTGATGTCACTGAGTTACTGACTTTAATGAAGCAAAGTCAAAGCTTCAAAGTGAGGAAACAGGAAACAGAGACGAGTCTTACTCACGTCTGATTGGACGACATGACCAGAATACAGTGTGTGTGTGTGTGTGTGTGTGTGTGTGTGTGTGTGTGTGTGTGTGTGTGTGTGTGTGTGTGTGTGTGTGTGTTTAAGCTGTGCGATCTCCAGAGTGATAGAGAAGAACTTCCTATAGTGTGGTGTGTGTGTGTGTGTGTATGTGTGTGTGTGTGTGTGCATTTAAACTGTGAGACCTCCCCAGTGAGAGGTCAGAGGTCATTCCTTGTGAATTCTTACCTTTGACCATTTAAAGGTGCAGTCTGCAGGATTAAAGTGAAACCATGAATTAGAATGAGCCCTTTATAGTAACACCAGGAGCGGCTCCTCTGTATGGAGGCGGCCATGTTGCACCACCAACTTTGAACACGCAACCTGCAGAACTCACCAGATTCTACAGACCGCGCCTTTAGGTAGTATTTCTTTGCTCACACTTTAATATTTTCATTTAGTAAAAAAAAAAAAAAAAAAAAAAACTTCACTTTTTTTTTTTTTTTTTACAGTGCAGATGATTCATGCAGATTTTTCTCGTGACACAGTTTCCTCTCCTGTTCTCCTTGTGTCATTCGGACCTGGAGCTCAGAGCACATATTTGGAAAGGGATCAAATGTTGAGTCACGCGCCGTTGTCACGGTAACTATGAACGATCCGCGCAGACGTGTCATGGCAGGAGAGCGGAAAACAAACAGTTACTCTTCGTCTTCAGTGAGTCAGACAGTCGGTTGATCCGTCTCCTACTGGCTGATGTTCGTGTGCGTGAGCTGCAGGTTTCAGCTGTGCACATGCAAAGGACAGGAAGTGAACGCCTTTATTCTCCGTGAAGGCTGCAGCCACGCTGTCACCAATTCCTCCATGAATCGATCATATCGATAATAGTCCCTATTATTGATTATGTCCAGATCACTATTATTACATCGCCTGCCATCCTCACGAGAGCAATGTCTCATCTTTAGAAAGGATGTTAAAAAAAACATGCAATGCACCTTTAATTAGAAAAGTAGGATCCCTTTCATTTGATAAATCATTCTGATGCATGGGATTGAGTAACTTTTAGAGGATGCTAACCGCTGCTGTAGCAGGATTAAAGAAACATCATTGGTCCAGTTATGATTGATGATGTCATGGAACACACTGTGTCGTCTCATTCTTCTTCTCCTTCTTCTTCTTCTTCTTCTTCTTCTTCTTCTTCTCCTCCTCCTCCTGCAGCCAAGCCTCCTCCTCCGCTCAACCTGTCGCACTTTCAGACCATCCGTGCGGAGCTGATTTTACAGTGGGACCAACCGCCGGGCGCCGAAAACCGCCGGCTGAGATACGAGGTCCGATACTCCTCTAACTCCTCCCACCCGGCCTGGCAGGTGAACGAAACGAACACTGCTGACACTTACGCATTATATTTCAATGGTGATGACAATAGTGTGATTGCACTTTGTTTGTTTACAACATAAAACTATTCATTTCTATCTATTTTGGAATGGGGCGTCGACGCGCGGCGAATGTCGCGCATGTGAGTGCTGCGTCCTGGTTTTGGCCCGCGGGCCTTATGTTCGACAACCCTGTTCTGACGACTCTGTGTCTGCACCAGACTGTATGTGGTTTATGTGCCACATACTGTTTGTCGATGTGGTTGTCTCCTGAACAGAGGGCCTTTCGGGAATCTGGTGTGGTCGATAACACACACACACACACACACACACACACACACACACACACACACACACACACACACACACACTCTCTCGTGTGGCTTATAAAGCAGGTATTTCCACCCAACATGTTTGTTTACTCAGTCTGACTCTCACTCACTCAGCAGACTGGAGGACCGAGTGTCCTTTAACACGCCTCTAAGTAAAGACAGTACAAACGGCCTCTCAGTCGCTCTCATT
>JAFBJT010109351.1:308830-311467 GCA_016785325.1 Chascanopsetta lugubris
GTGTGATCTGCGACCTCTGACCTCTGACCTCTGACCTCTCCATGAACCCCCTGTCACAGCCGCCAGAGGAGACCCTGCAGCCTACGTGATGCTGATGATCATCTCCTTCCTCTCCATCGTCCTGTTCCCCCCCCTCACTTCACAGCCACTCCCTTAAAGGTCCAGTGTGTGAAATTTAGTCTGAGTGATAGAGATCATCCCCTGTTTTTATGAGTGTAATGTAAAATATGGTTTTCATTAGTCCAGAATGAGCCTCCCTGCTCTCCTCGGAGGCCTTTCAGCCCCGACACATGATAAATGATGTTCATCTCCCGTTGAAGGGCCCGAGACAGTGAGCGTGAAAGATTGGGAGCGTGACATTTAACGGGTGGCAAAGGTGTAATTACACCGGATGTTTGTTGATGAGAGGAGAAATCAGGAAAGAGCAGAAGAAGAAGAGGAAGAAGAAGAAGAAGAACGGGCAGAATGGACTCGAGCTGAGTATTTCCCTCATTCTTTCTCCTCAGGATGAAGAAGTTTGTGTGGAAGGATGTTCCCAACCCAAACAAGTGCTCATGGGCCAAAGGACTGGACTTCAAAAAGGTGAATTATAAGATTCTGTTGGATCTGGGTTTTCTATATTAAAGGTGCAGTGTGTACGATTTTGGTCGTTTTTGTCACTTCTGAAAATATTACAGAACAATTACATACTGATATTTTAGTAAATTTATAGTCACGTAAATGTTTGTTTTTTTCCATTCCCCTAAAACTGAGCCCATTAGTGTATATTTACATGAGGAGCGGGTCCTCTCTCCGGGGGGCCGCCATGTTTTTACAGTAGTAAAAATGGACGAACTGAACGTCTCTTGAGTCTGAATGACATCTGAAGTCTGACACAGGTTCTCCTGCATGTTCAGAAGGGTGAGGGGGAGGTGATGGATACAACATGCAGCTTCACCTCTAGAGGTCACCAAACCGCACACACTGCACCTTTAAACATGTGTGTCCGTCCCCAGGCCGACACCTTCGACCAGCTGTGCGCGCCCTCCAAGGGCCTCCCCACGTGGCCGCAGCTGCTGCCCTCCGAGACCATCTCCAAGGTGGTCATCATGGATCAGGTGGACCTCTCGGCTCTGCCAGCCGCCCTGGTCCAAACCCAGCTCCCGCCTCTGACCTCTGACCCCGCCTCGTCCGTCTCCGTCTCCGTCTCCTGTCCTCCGGAGCCGGAGGTGGATCACGCCGCCGAGGGCGAGGAGGAGCTGCCGGGCGGAGCTCCGTCCTCGGGCCCGGGGCCGGACGCCTCGACCGGCGCGTATCTGGGGTTAGACGCGCCCGCCATCCCGCCGCCGGCGGACGGCGCCGATAGCTCCGCCCAGTCCCTGGTCACGTACGCCACCGTGCTGCCCCCGGACCCCAAGCGGGACTCCATCCACCTCCGCTACAAGGGAGGCAGCGGCAGCAGCTCCAGCGACGAGGGAAACTTCTCCGCCAACAACTCGGACATCTCCGGCTCCTTCCCCGGAGGACTGTGGAAGCTGGACGGCTTCCGAGGCGCCGAGGCGGACGACGCCCGGCGCTCCTGCTCCTACAACTCGGTGGAGGAGGAGGAGCTCTCCGAGGAGGAGGAGGAGGAGGCGAGGTCCAAGAAGGACTTGTATTATCTGGGGATGGACGAGGAGAGCGAGGAGGACGAGGCGGCGAGCGAGGAGCCGCTGAGCAGGAATGTAGTTTTGATCCGGGAGGACGGCGGCGTGGAGTCCCGCCCCCTGCTGGGCCCCAAGGACTCCAGGGACGGGGCCACGGAGCCGCCGAACCCGCTCTACCTGCCTCAGTTCAGGACTGCTCCGTGCGCGAGGCGACCTCAGGACAACGATCCCCAGCTGTGACCAAAAGTGGATTCGCATATTCGAGCCAATGGGAGGAGTTCAGGAAAACGTCGGGTGCGTTCAGGCGAGGCGAAGCACCTGGCTGCTGGGTGGGACTTGAACTGCCAACCCGCTGGTTAGCGGGCGAGACGCTCTACCTCCTGATGGGTGGCCCGAGGACCTGTGCCAAACTACCTTCAGTGAAGCGGTGGCGCCACCTCGTGTTGAAACCGAGGGGTTTGACGTGTGGGCCGCATTCCATTATATTTTCTTTGAATTTGCTGCAGGGCCAATTAAAAAAAATGGACCATGGCCACATTTGGCCCCCAGGGGCCGCAGTTTGGACACCTCTGCTCAACTCCCATTTCTATTCCACTGAGGGACCTTAGGGCCTTTTCTCTTTACTGTGAATTTTCCACTCTGGCGGGAAAAGTTTCAAAATAAAAGTCAGCAGCAACTGACTCGGACATTTGCATATTCACAAGCAGAACGACAGTGAAAACAAAAGAAAAAAACATTACCTCGACTTATGTGTGGCTGCAGTTTGATATGGCTGCTATTGTGATGAGGGCACAAGCTCTAGTCACAGGGCATTTCTTTCTCTCTTTCTTTCTTTCTTTCTTTCTTTCTCTCTGGGTTTGTTCAAACTCGACTGTGCCATCTTCATCCTCCTCATCCTCACAGGTTGGGGGGGTATGAGAGTGTGCGGCATGTGTCATGTACAGTCCATCATCACCGTACAGAAATAGCGTGAAATAAAGATGGGTGACATGATGGCTCAGTGGCATCTCAG
>JAFBJT010109351.1:317053-328014 GCA_016785325.1 Chascanopsetta lugubris
CGCAACTTCACCTCTAGATGCCAACAAATGTCACACACTGCACCTTTAAGGAGGCAGGTTACCATGGCAACATTGTGACCACAAGGACGAATGCATACTGGCGGTTGTAAGGGTGTTTTGGGGTGAAAGTGGCTTCACTGATAAAAGCAAAAAAAATAAATAAAAAAGTGAAAGGTTGTCAGATATTTTTTTTTTTTTTACAGTGTAGACTTTCACTTTCACTAAAGGCCATTCATCCCCAGGAAATCGATGGAAAATAGATGTGGGGATAAAAGTTCAAATCTATTGAAAACGATAACATTCATCTTGTACTAATCATGATTTCTGCAGAGCACTGGGCCAGGGATGTGTCCCGCCATCTGGATGAATGTCGGTTTTCCATTTGCGATCAAACTCTACCAAATGATTTAACAGAGACGGTTTATCACTTTCATTCAGACTTGGCGAAAGTGCAGTTTGGGCAAGGAGCCATACGTGATTTGTTCACATCAAAGGGGGATTGTCGACTCCTCTGAGGCAGGAGGAAGTCGGTTCGTGATGTTCATCAATCCTCTGCGACGTACGCTGCGTCTCGTCAGATCAGAAACGTGGACCCCTGACAAGATGTAATTAGGTGGTCTTGTTTTGAAAGTTGCCTCAGTGGAAACGATGATTTGTGGAAATTACCTTGGGAGCGACCGCTGCAATCGAACGTACACACCCATCCCTTTCCTCATCTTCAGAGGACTGAGGGGTGCTTGAAAACTTTTCAAGACGCCGCCCTCGGCCTTCATTTGTTGTTGTGTTTTTTTTTTACCCGTCAGCGGCCTTGACTTTCTCCTACTTTCATCTGCCGAGTGCATCATCTCGCGAAATGCCCGACATAAAACGTGACAGCGGTATCGATCAGCGCGGAGCGGCGGCGTCGGCGGCACTCGACCGTTACTCACAGTTGACAACCACGTTGACGTATTTGACGTCCGGCGTGGCAACATCGTTGCTGGCCTTGCATTCGTAACGACCGGCTTGGTTGCGCATGATGCCGATGATGTCCAGGTATTCCTCTCCATCCAGTGGCTCTGCTGTGGGAGGGGCGGGGGGGGGGGGGGGGGGGGGGGGGGGGGGGGGGGAGAGGAGAGACGGTGGGATAAAGTTAGTGTTAATCTTTGAGATCATCGCTTCGTCCGTAAAAGCCAAAGTGGAAATGAGTTTGAAGGTGAATTTAAAGGGGCAGTGCGTCCGATTTGGTGACAGCGAGTGGTGACGTTGCACGTCGTATCCTCACCCTCACCCGTCTGAACATGCAGGAGAAGCTATGGTCGACTTTAGTCGTCAGTAAAACTCAGAGGATGTTTTGTAAGTTCACTCAGGGCCACTGTAAAAACATGGCGGCCCCCGTAGAGTGGGGGGGGCTTCTTCTCCCATATGAAAAGATATATTGATGGGCTCATTTAAGGGTAATGGACAAAAAACAATACATTAAGATGATTACGAATTCACTAAAATGTCAGTAAGTAATTGTTTTGTAACACTTTTAGAAAAGACAAGTATTACCAACATCTTACACACCACACCTTTAAAAATGTTTTTTGCATAATAATCATGCTAGAGAATAACTGTTAAGAATAAATGCCGTCTTATCAAATGATTGGTCACAAACAGCCCATAGTCAGATTCCATCGCTCCAACTAAAGACACGAAAAGGCCAAGAGGTGGTTGAAACTGCAAACTCCCACTTAACATTTCCCAATAATGCGTAATTAATGTAGTTAATACAATTAATGTAATCTGTAATTCCGACTAACTACAGACTTTAATCATCTTCACTTGATTATTCATTTCCTCAGCAGGATTAGGCAAACACAGCTGGATGGCGATTTTCAGGATATACTGCAAAGTGAGAATTTACTTCATATAACATTACGATTCTTATTTATAGATCTATATTTAGAATGAGAAAGGAAACGAGTATGTCAAGGGCTCAGGGAGTGTAGTGACATCTAGTGGAGAAGTTGCATGTTGCAGCTGAATACCATCCACCCATTCTACCATTCCAGGCATGTAGTATATAACGACTTTCATTTGTCATTAAAAGTGCAATAAAAGGGTGATCATGCAAATTTAAATGCCCTTTTTTTAGATATCAAAGGTGGAATCTGCATAATTATAGACATATTAGAGAACCATTGGTATTTTAGTTTGCATTAAAACTCGAGGGTCTTTGCTTTGTCCATACTGGGGTACTGAAAATCCATGATAATGCAACATGGTGACCTGTGTAGAGAGGAACTGTAGAGATTGTAAAGTTTTATTTCTCTGCCAATAGAATGGAAAATAACTCCTATCTTACGCACTGGACCTTTACATTTTCATGTACCATCTTATGTTTTATATTAGGCTACTTTTCACCCATTTTGAAAAGCTCACAGTCTTGAATGACCTGCTCCGATCAAAATACTCCAACGATAAGCTCTTATAGCCGCTCTGTTTTGGCCCTCTCAGAAACATGCTCTGTGTTGAGGGGGCGTGTCACAGAGCTGCTCGCTGAGCTGTCAATCACCCCCTTGCCTCTCCTCTCCCAGCCCCTGCAGCGCAGAGCAGTGGAATCTTTAATCACTAACAATTCTACATATAACACCTGAAAAACCCCATTAAATGTGTTATTAGATTTTGCTTGACTTCCTAATTAGCAACAGGAAGAGCACAACATCTCACTGATTCTGTCTTTTTACACTTTATGGGGGGTGGGGGGGGGGGGGGGCTCACGGAGTGGAAACGCCATAGTTTTTGATACGCTGCTCTGTCGACTCCGCTGTCATTACATGGGGAGACGGCGCTGGTGTGAGCACCCAGTGGCAGTGTGTGATAAAAGGCGGAAATGTGATAATTAGCGCAATTAGCATATGAGGTCACGCAAACTTCGTTTTCACATACACATGAAAATGACTGGAAACCGAAATAACTCAACATATAGAACCATCTCCTTTGCAGCCACGACGGCAGTGGGGCAGATCTCAGGGTCCGTCTGAAAATGATTCCATTATCTACACTGAATAACGGAGGCTCTGCCAGGAAGCCACATATGGAATAACCGCAATCATATGGACTGATACTGCCCTTAATCTAAGAAAAGATGGAATCATGGAATCTTGGCAGTGGGGGTAAATTGCATTGAGATCTCAGGTGCGTGTGCCGAAGGGCAACCTCCACGATGACGCTCGACAGGAAGTAGAAAAACCTTGGAGTTCATGGGTCGGCCGCTGGGGGGCCGGGAGCAAATCCCCAAAGACTCCCATGTTCGAGTGATCAACTCCAGATTTTTTTTCTAACTTGCTAATCTTTGTTTTATCGATGTTTGAAATGGCGCATATTTAGGGGCGTGGTCTCTCGACTGACACCCGAGCCCACCCGGCACGTGTCGCGGATGAGGTGAAGGCGCCATGAGCCGACCGACAGCTTTGTGTGTGTGTTCTGCCTCTTTTCCTGTTTCTGAATGAGCCCGAAAGTAGGAGGAGTTAGGAATCGGCAAGATGGCGACGAGGGACTCGGCCGCAATTTGCCACACGGCCACTGCGCTGAAACCGACGGGTGAGGTCACGGACGACACGTTCATCTTTATACACAGTTGATGGTGCGTGCATGTGAGTGTTGGGGGAGGGGGCGGGGGGCAGGGGCGGGGGGCTCTGCTTGTAACAGTGGTCAATGTCAGTTTTAGGGAAAGCTCCCGCCGCAAAACCACTCTGCGTGCCCCCCCCAACCCCCCGGCCGCTGCCCCCGCCCCCGAGAAATGAACTGGCCACCCGAGGTGGTCCGATATGGGAGGTTCAGTGGGAAACAGCTTGGCGGGTGCACATGAGTGCCGCATCATTTCACGTGGATAAACTCAACTTAAACAACAGGTAACAACAACCTAAGCCCACTACAAACACAGAGTCTGGCTTCTAAACATCCCCCCGAGCACAAAGCAACAAAGAGGGCCACGTTGACAAATGGGGTCCCGAGGAACCATCTGAATGGAGTGGTTGATGGAGACGGAGGTGGGCTGATGGCTGATTATTCCATGTTGATTGAAAGATTAGCGGGATCATGATCAAAGTCTGGAGCAGATCATCAGCGACTCTCCCCGGACAAACCGCCACAGTAACATGATTGGAGGTATAACAGAAAACCCGTTGCCATGGAAATACCACTGAAGTCTCTTTGCTTTGCTTTGGTGCTGAATAAAGAGAGAGATAGTTGGTTAGAGAGAGGGCGAGAGAGAGAGAGAGAGAGAGAGAGAGAGAGAGAGAGAGACTGCACAGATTAAAAAATGGACTTTAAAGGTGCAGTGTGTACGATTTGGTGACACTTGAATTGATGCTGGTGAATTTACATATTGCATCTATCACCTCACCCTTCCAAATTCAAGCATGCAGGAGAAGCTATGGGAGCCCCCCGTTGGCGTTAAAGCTCAACAGATGTTTAGTATGTCCACTCTGCGCGATTGTAAAAACATGGCGGCCTCCATGTGAGGATCCACTCCTGACGTAAATATACATTAAAGGGCTCATTTCAGGGTTGTGTACGAATGACATCACACATTGTGGTGATTATACATTTGTAAAAATACCTGAGTATAATTGTTCCGTAATTTGATCCCAATAGATAGAAGTGACAACAATTGACCGAAATCGTACACACTGCACCTTTAAATGACAAATGAGGGGACGCACGATACGTTGTCCAAAGAGAGAATTGATTGATTACAATACAACGTTTGACGTGCATTTGTGGAACCCCTCAGGGGGGGTGGGGGGGTGGGGGGGGGGGGGCAGTGCTTCCTGCGCACGACGTGCGTGCTCCACGTTATCCCTCTAATGAATTGTAATGGAGATAGATTGGTTCATCTTGTCTGGAGGGAATTGGAGAGTGCGTACACGCGTGTCCACACGTGTTGTGGAGGCGAAGCGCCTGCCGAGCATGACGTCAGGGCGTGGCGGCGAGGTGCGGTGAACATGCCCCCTCACCGCCAGAGGTCAGCCAATTCGACACACTGCGCCTTTAAATCATTGCCCATTTCGACCTGATGATGGCGCTAAAGATCTGGCGATGGGTGGGCTTCACACCTCAGCGATGGCAGATTGGTCGGTCCAAAATTCCACGGCAGCCGTTCTGCCAGAAAGCCTCGAAGGCAAACTTCTGCCATGTGCTGGAGCTGCACGCGGCCATGTGCTTCCCAAAAGACCGAAGCGGAGAACATGCCAGTCATGTGCAGACACAGACACTTTGTGCCAAATGGCTTTTCTTCTGACTGTCCAGTGGGATTCCTCCCAGAACTCCCCATCGTCGGTTCAACTATAAATCAAAATAATCGCTCATAGTAATCTGCAGGGATGGTCCCTGCTATTTCTTTTCCATCTGTGCATGGAAAAAAAATGTGATGCAAAAAGACTTTCCTGCAGAATAAGAAATATATATATATATATAGTAATGTAAGAGAAAAAAAGAGATGGGCAACTATGAAGATTTTGCATTTGACCCCTTTGTACCCTACAATCTGCTCTGCATGCAGGCTTTGTTCCTCCTCAAACTGCCTCGAGCTTCTCTGGCAGAAAGCCTCCATTTCTCACCAAGACAAAAACCATGTTACATGAAATTCACAACATAGAGAACACTGTCAGTACCCTATATTGGAAATGTAGACAAATAATCGAGATGGAGTTGGTCTATTCAATCAGTAAAAAAAAAAAATAATAAATTAAAAAAAAGTCTAAATCTATTTTTCTTTGCATTTCCAATTGTTTTGATGTCTTCACACCAGAAACCACTCTGCTGCTTTGCTGGTGGCCACAGTCGTCAGCGTGACTCCAACTCATCTGAATGCATGAAGCACATACCGGTCACAGAAACACGTGGGTTTTGACTTTGTGAGGTATGCCGTGGTGAGCGTCTACCTCTTGTGGTCAAAATGGGTATTACAAACAGCAAACAGCATAATGATCTCCACCTAGTAATCTGGATCGTGGGATATTTCTACCGGTATGCAGAGGGCCTTTTTTTTGGGGGGGGGTATCAGTGTCAGGGCCAGCCACACTGTCGCCTAGCAGCCCCCGTAGAGAAGACCCTCTCCTCATGTAAGCATGCATTAATGGGCTCATTTTGATGTGATAAAAATTTGCAGACAGAATTTTTTTTTTCTGTAAAATGCAATTGAATACATAAATACATAAAAACAACCAAAAAAAAAAAACATACAAAAAATGTATTTGATTGAATGAAATAAAACTAGGTACTCCTTTAAAGCTTCGGTGTTCACCTACGTACACAAACACTCCACAGGCTGCGGCCACATTTTATTTTCCGCGCAGAAAACAGTGATTGTTTTTCTGTAACTTCCTCCTGGAACACTTGGAGCATATAGGGGGCAAGCAAGTGTCACTATCGCCTTAAGTTACTCCAACAATAGAATGCACGATGGGGAACACAGAGAGAATATGCGGTAGAATGCATAGTCTTTCTTCCACTCTGCCAGAGCGGTGCACTCGCTCTCCCCAGAATAACTTTAAGTGGGATGCGGCGGCAGGAGACCGTTGAACTGTGACTGCAGCAGCAGCAGAGACAACACACACCCTAAAAAAGTTTTGTGAAAATAAAAGTGTTCTTTTGACGATTCGGCATTAAAATGAGTGTCGTAATCTGTTGGAAGTCATATTTTTTCCCTCCCAGTGTCCCATTTAAACGGTAGCATATCTAATTTTAGAACAAGACCATTCCTTGATATGGGAGGGAGCGACACACACCCAGCCTGCTGAGATCCTCGCTGAGTGAAAATAATTGTTTTAGAAGGCATTAAAAATGAATGGGGGTTTGAAATATACAAGAAATGTATTGGAAAAGCCGGGTGCTGTAAATGGAAACCAAGAGATAATCGGGAATTACAGGAAATGTCTGCAGATAATGAAGTTACAGCGGGCGGTTACATTACAGGGGGGGAGTGACGGCCCACGTCATGCACTTTGGCCGGTTTGTCTCCGGAGCCATTATTGTCTCGAAGCTGATGAAATTTGTCTGAGGCCTTGATGAAGAACTCAAACGCGTGACTGGCCCGAACGTGCAAAGCATACGCCGCTCGTCCTCACGCGCTGACGGAAAATCAATCACTGCTTTCGACTTCATTTTTAGTTCAAAAAGAAACATCCACACGTTCTTTAAATTCACCTCAGTGCCTCACCCGCTGTCGCCGTGCGATCATCTGAATCACACGCGTCAAACCCGAGGCCCCGCCAGAGCTTTAAGGCACGCGACTGAAAATAAAAGTCTACATCAGACACTGCCCATGGACTCTGGTTTAATTACACACGCCACTTTTTATGTGTAGCAACACATTCGGTGTGTTTACAGACGTAACATGTCAGGAAATGCGTAGATCACATATTTGTAACCTAAATAAATGATAGATGAATAAACAATCAACTATGAGGACAAACATTTCTTCCCACAATTAAAAGGGATATAATGCGGATGTGGCCGTTGGTGAAAATGAGATTTTGACAGCCCTGATCGAAATGACCGTGCAGGGCTGGATCGAGCCATTTGGCAAAAAGACAATGCGCATTCAGTGACTGCTCTGTTTCCACACATTGTTGTGTTGAAAGCCCTCGTGGCCTTGTGGGGGTAAGCAACAGCAGGCTTTTGGAGGCAAGGTGGAAACGGTTGAGGGAGCTGGAAGAAGCCTGCTGGATACTGATTTGCATCGCACCGGCAATTTGAAAGTTTGCACGAACAAGTTTCCAATGTCAATTAACGAGCACTGCGGGTGTGCGGGATGGAGTCGGGACGGGAACGCAAATCCTTGTCGGTCCATACATCCACTCGCATCCCTTAAATCAAGTGAGGGGACCAGACGGGAGAGGGAGAGAGAGAGAGGGGGGGGAGAGAGAGAGGGGGGGAGGCAGAGGGGTGAGGAATGTGAATCACAAGCTGGCAACTGGCTGGCGTCCATTTGCATATCCTCATACATCATTCATCAGCATCGCTTTACCACAGTGTGCAACATTACGTTTATTTTGCAAATGCTAATTTATGTTGAGCAGCCGATTTGAGAAACTTCAGAGTGGAGTCGCATAAAAGAGCCGGCAACCATTTATTTCTGTTTGTCGGCACGAGCGCCGGAGCCCGCGCACACGCGCACTCCACCCTCATCGTCACCGACTGGGCCTTTAGCTCCGTGCACGCGTGTGCACGTGTGAGCGCCAGCGTCGGTTGGTGTGTTCGAGCATACGTGCATTCGCTTGGACAGTCGCTCCTGCCTTTGACGAACACGGACACACCGCCTCTTATCTTTCAGTCAGGATTTGATCCCGGTGGTTCTCCACCGATGGTTCTGGTTTCGGGACCCACTGGTGACGAGGCGTGAGCCCGAAAACAATGAAGGTTTTCTATTTTCTTTAAATTAATAGAATATAACGATGGTGCGGTTCGCACCTGAGATGGGACGGAATCTCACAATAGGCCAAGACAAAAAAAAAACAAGTTGAATGATACAGAAATGACCAGCAGGGGGCGATGCTGGAGAGGGACACATCCCCTCATACACTCAAATAACTGTATTCTAATGAAAAAAACACAAAGTGCATCTTAGTGACACAAGGTAATAAAACATACAGGGTCAATGAGCGTAATAAACAAACTTTGCCGGTTTCCTTCTATCGGAGAAATGCTGGTCGGATGCTTGTTAGCATTATCGCCACCTACTGTTACGGAGCGCCTCGCCAAACAGGGGCCGCAACCCACCAGTTGAGAGTCACCGGTTCAGATGATGGGTCAGAACATAATTACAGACGCTCTGTCCTTTGAGAGACACATTCATCTCAGCGGAGATAATAAAAATAAATAAATAAATAAAAATAAAAGATGACTGATCTCGGACTACGAATCAATCTGTAACTTTTAGGAGACTTCGTCTGTGAAGCCAAATCCCCCCACGAAATGAGAACACAGCTCTCAGGAGCCCATTCCCTTTGGGGGAGGGCGAGGGAGCGGACGTCCTCGGCAGCGCAGAGCTGGGACTCGGGGTTTGGACACGTCAGTCCAACCTCACATTCTCACACTCTTATCCCATTCCACGAGACAGAAGAAAATCGTTTTGAAAAAAGAACTTAGAGTTGAGTTTCTGGTGTCACGCAATCACTGATGACCCCCATTGGATCGCGAGTGGTTCGGACCAGTAAAATCAAAATAAATCAGAATAACCTAACAGCCTCCAATATGAGCGGTTTGCTTGGTAAAACCTTTGGTTATTTTAATAAAAAAAAATTTTTTTTTGGGGGGGAAAATCTACGTCGGTTTTTACTCTTTGCGAAGTCACGCCTCTGTCCAGATTGCACCTTCGGGTGCGCCAGCTTTGGCCCAGGGGCTGTGTGTTCGCCAGCATCGCGCCAGACTGCTCCTTTTACACTTCCTCTCCACGGAGGCGGCCTCGCCGCAAGTGTGACTGCGACTACGTTCTCCTCGGAACGCGACAGGCTGAGCTTTAGCGCAGTGGCCGCATGCGACTTCGTCCTCGCGCATCTCTAAAATCCTGCACATCGCACCTTTAACCTGGCCCCTGGTGCACGGCTGCAGGAAGCGCGTCGTTTCGAGCAAAAACAACTTCCACTTCTATTCACAAGACGTTTGCTCCTGCTGCTGCGGCTGCTGCTGCTGCTGCTGCTGCTGCTGCTGCTGCCGCCGCCGCTGCTGCTGCTGCTGCTGCTGCTGCTGCTGCTGCTGGCGGCGCAGAAACAACGCAGGTGCTGGAGCCAGAAAAGGGGGGACGGCTGTTTATTCGCTGCTTCTTGAGCCGAAGAAATGATTTGCACGACAGAGCGGCGCAGCTGTCTGTTCTCTCTGAAACACCGTCACTCCCATCTCTGGCTTGCTCGCCCCGCGTTCCTCTCTCTCTCTCTCTCTCTCTCTCTCTCTCTCGGTGGCCACACGTCGCAACACCATGAGCTCGCTAACTCTATTCGAGTGCGAGGTTCTAAAAGGAGATTAATGGTTGATAAAACAGAATGGGGTTAGAGTGATTGAATTCCCATGAAGGAGAGTCAGGTTGTCTGCTCTTTCTTCTCCTGGGCTGATAAATGAATCCAGTCCTTTTGTCAGAGGAGGACTTTTCATTACTGTCTGGATGGATTCTCCGGGCTTGTGTTTGAGGCTTTGTGTGAGGTAAGGACGGCGAGTTCGGGCCGCGGCGTCTCACTCCTTCATCTCCTCTCCTTTCTCCGGAAGAGCACGCTCCAACGTCCAGGTAGATGCGAGGGCAGAGGCGGGAGAACATCAATTACTCACACACTCAAGACCAAGCCTCACATCACCTGTGCAACACAGATGGGACTTAAAGGTGCAGTGTGTGTTGTTTCCTTCACCTCACCCTCAGCCTTCGGACCATGGAGCAGGAAGAACCTGTGGTCGACTCCAGTCGTCATTAAAACTCAAGCAATATCAGCGCGACCTCCAGGACTGTGATGTGATGAGAGAATTAAGAAAAACTTCAAATCATTCAGGAATGTGTTTTCTTTTTATCTTCATGCGGCGAATAGATGGTAAGAAATGAGTTCGATGACCATGAGAGCAAATACGAAAACAGCGCTGTTCCTTCGGCCATGATTGAGCTGAAGAAACTGAGGTGACATTTGCACAATGTGCAAATTACCAATGTTTTACCAAAGACTTTAGTATCGTTTGATTATCTTATTCATGTCATGGCCACGTTGGTGCCTCTCCGCAGGTAAAGCTCACGGCTGGTAACAGGAGATGCACGTAGGGGGCCGGGGGTCAACCCGCGTCATGTGCGCTCATCGTAACGCGTTACACGCGACCGTGACTCTCTGCTGCTTCTGCGAAATTGCCCGTTGGCCACTGCCTGCTGCGGCAACGTTTTGCCGCACCGTGACGGACAGTTGACATTGATCCGCGCGGCGAACAAAGAGCCAGTTCATGACCACGATCGCTTCATGTAC
>JAFBJT010109352.1:0-17483 GCA_016785325.1 Chascanopsetta lugubris
TGTTTGTCACATCGAGAGATTGAATCACATGTGACATGTGAATAGGAAAACTTCCTGCACCCTTTTCAGAGTAAAAGCACCATTTGCTCTCTGCACTATATACCACATAGCATTTCATTTGTAATGTCATTCATTAACAAAGGTCATAACTTTGCACTACGTTGACATCACTACAACTATGGTAATCCTTCTATTTAACTATTTCATGACTTTACAACTCAGAATAACGTAGATGCAAATTTGTCTTAATTGTGTGGATTTAATTTGACAACCTAATTACCTGAACACCTGCTGGTAAACATTGAAACATGAATGAATTGTGATGAGAGGAGCCCTCCTCCATTCTGGATTCATATCGCCCTCTCAAACCTCATTCATGTGTCTTTACATCGATCTCCCCGTGGCCATGAAACGAACAGCAGGGCGACCTGAACCGTTTCCCTCAGCTGCTCGGAAGCTGTGCCGACTAATGATGCTGCTGTCTCATGCTGAGCTGTAATTCTGAGTGAGGACATCTCATCTTTACACCATCCTGCCGAAGCTGAATCACTCTGACCAAGCCACAAACATGCACATGCACCATAACAACATGCAGGTGCACATAGTGATACACTGACTCACAAGGCTATTTATGATACGACATTAAAAATGCAAAGTTGCCTCACTAGCACTGTATCAGGCGTATGCTCCTCCACATCCTGGTTTGCGGCACACTCCCTCTGCATGCTAAATGCACTTGTATTCATTTGCTCTTTGCAGCACAGACAGCCCTCTCTGAACAACACAGATCTGATTCATCCCCGAGGACACGCCCTCTTTTTCAGCACCTCTCTTTGTCGCCCTATGAGAATCAAGGTGTCTGTCGTAGAGGTCGAACCCGTGACGTTCATATCTGATTGCCGGCGTGAGTGGTAAAAGGAGACGTGATTTCACTGTAAACAAGCATGACACTGATTACCACCGGCTTGTGTTCACGTACAGAGGGAGGCACTGCACTCACTGATAATGTGAAGGAAATGGTAGAATGGCTGAGGCACTGGTGGTGCCTCCATAAAACCTTGAGTAATACTCAATTAAACCTTTAAATGTGTATCATGAACTCATGGCTCCTAAGACACTCATGCAGTTTTACCTCTCATTAGCTAAGAGCAGCAAGACAGAATAATGACACATGACAAATGATTTAAAAATAATGTAATGTAGGAGGTATAAATAACACATAACTCAAAATGAGAGCAAATTCCTTTAAAGGCCTCATTCAGCTGTGTGTGTCTCTGACGACGCTCTGTACAAAACACTGATTTACTGCCACTGCAAACAAAATCCGTCAGCAGCCCTGTCACCATCACAAACACTGATAGGATTTGATCAAGGCCCTTTCTCATAATCACATCATCCTTCACATGATTCGTCCACAACCATACCCTGGAACACACTTCCTGTCCATGTCCAGGAGAAGAGAGACAAGGAAAGTGCCAAATCAAACGGCTTTGATCACACGCTCCCTCGGAACAGTGTATCAGCCACTTGGCCTGGAACTGCCGACGCTGCCGGGACACAACGCTGACAGTGGAGCTGTGCAGCCTGAGGCTGTGAAGAGTAACTGAGACACAGAGAGGGGTGTCACATTAGTGAGCTAATGGAAAGGAAAAGCTTGGTGATGTGCCGGTAAGAGACCTGTCACCGATTAGTGATACATCTACCAAGATTGAACTGCAGCCTCTGCAAAAAAGATCATTAAAGTCATTCAATTCATAGATCATTAAAGTCAAAACTGTACTTACACTTTGTTGCACTACAACAACTGGAAACCTTTGAAGCTGTCTTTGTTTATAGTTAGTATAGTTAGATAGTTAGTATTTTGTATGTATGTGTTTCGGCAAAAACATGGAGGTGCAAACAGGGCAGCTTCCAGAAGGAGGACCCACCTCTGGTGTGCTTCTTGGGCAATGAAAATGGTCATTTGCATATTCACACAACGATACACTAATGAGAAAATCAGTTTTGGGTGGACATAACAAAACTATGAATATAACCTTGTTCATCTCAAAAAGTGAACTTTGATTTCAAAAATCACAAATCAAAAATCCAAAGCAGTATTTAATTTGCACACTAGAGTGTTTTACGAAGCAAAACAATACATTCTTAAAGGTGTCGTGTGTACGATTCCGGTCAATTTGTCACTTCTAAAAATAATACAAAACAATCACAATTATTGACCCTTAAATGAGCCCTTTGATGTATATTTAGATCTATGGTGGCCGCCATGTTTATACAGCAGTAAAAGTGGACATACTAAACATCTATTGAGTTTGAATAACAACTGAAATCTACCATAGGATCTCCTGCATGTTCAGAAGGATGAGGGTGAGGTGATGAATGCAACATGCAACCTCACCTCTAGATGTCACCATATCTTACACACTGCACGTTTAAGGACTTGTGAGAAAATACGTTGTCAATCATTGTGTTGTTTACCATGAATTGTCAGTGTTAAAGCTCAAAGGCTAAAAATAGACTGACCTTCATTTGTCACACATATTTCTATACATCACTTCATCTGTTGGCACGGCAACATGCTGGACAAGCAGAACCATGACATCCTCCACAGATCCAAAACCCATCAGACACACACAGACACACAGACACACAAGACACACACACACACACACACACACACACACACACACATATACATGCATGCCCACAGCTCTGTTTCAGAAACCCTGCTGCTGGCCCGACCAATCAGATCGCTCGCTGCCACCTCCTTGGGACTGCCACCATCTGTTTGACACCATGAGTGGAAGCTGCGCATACTGATATGAGACCATCATCCAGCACCACGTTGCTCCGGCCCTCTGTAAGCCGCCGCCGCCGTGACATCATCAAGCTGAGGGGAACCCGGAGGTGCTAACACAGTCCAAGAGGATCTCGAACACACGCACACGCCCACATCCACACACACCCACCCACCCACACACACACAAACATACACACGGACTTAATTAAACCTGTGGGGTTTGGGGGTTTGAGCTGGTATCTGTCTCTCCTTCTGTTTCTGCTTGATTGCTCGCTTCAGAATTCCAATCTGGATTTAGGGCATTTCCACCGTCTGTACATGCTCACATGAAGTCTGCAGACGTATTGAACCGCACGTCCGCATTGATACAGACATCACTGTTCAGCAGGCTGAGCTTGTGCACATGGAACACTGAGAGGAGAGTCCCTCTAAATGTGCATACCTGCTTTATCAATTTAAAGATGCAGTGTGTAAAATGTCTGTACATTTTTGTCAGTTCTTAGGTTAGGATTAGGATAACAAAACAACTATATACTTTTTTTTGTTTAAAAATGTATAATCACCTCTAAACATCTTTTGATCTTCTTTTGTTCTCCTGCATGCTTGAAAGGCAAGGGTGAGGTGATGGATACAACATGCAACTTCACCAATAGATGTCACAAAATCTTACACACTGTACCTTTAAATACATATAACATCGTAATTATTTTCATTAACCTTGAAAAAACCCTTTGAATGTATATATGAGGAGGCCCTGGATCAGGGGTGTCAGATTCATTTTAGTTCAGGGGCCACATACAGCCCAATTTGAGCCGATGGGCCGGACCAGTAGAATCATAGCATGATAACCTGTAAACAAAGGCAAGTCCAAATTGTTCCCTTTGTAAACTATATTATAATAACATTAAGGTTGATAGTGTTGTGAGCGACCTCTAGTGAACAAATCTGAAATTGCAGCTATTACCTTATTTTAAAAAATTGCAGTTAATGTCTTGCTGGTCATTTTAGACCCTCGGGCAGACCGGTTCTGGCCCGTGGGTCACATGTTTGACACCACTGTCCTAGGTGTTTGTAAAGGATTGAAACTTTAATGTTATTAATTCTACTGTCTGTACCCTTATATCTGCAAATCAAGGGTGGAACATTATTATTCTGAGTGCTAGTGGTCACAGTTTACCCTCTAAAATAACAACATGCTCTCTCTCTCCCTGTGTGTTTGCGTCTCTCTCCCACAAACACAGAGCTCAGCTCCCAAGTGGAGACGCCCAGGCAGAGCAGAGATCCCTCCGTCTGTTGCTCTCTGTCTGTCACTCGGTGGTGTTGTGTCACCTCAAAGCAGCAACAACAGCACCCCTCCTCCTCCTCCTCCTCCTCATCCACCACCCCCACCACCAACCCATGTTCGTGAACACACTCCAGGGAGAGTTACAGATCAGCTGCTTAATGACAAGAGCGTCATACACAGTTTATCTATCTGTCATTTTTGTTGCTGAATCACAATTGAACCTGGAACTAAACTGATGTCCAACCATGTCCTGAGCTGATGACTTGAACCAAAATTCTCTTGAAACAGTTTGCGTACTTATTTAAACATTATGCACAAATTAACATGCATACTCGATAGTTATGACATTTACAACAATAAATATAAACTATACTAACTATACGTTCAGTAAGTATCTTTTCGGTAAATATATTTTCTTTATTTCATTAGTTATTCTGTTTTTTAATATAATATAATTTAATTATTATTTTTGTTACAAACCAAAAAACGATCAACATTGAGACTGACAACATTTAATTAATGTTATATGGTGCTAACTAAGATGAAGATCATGGTATACTGAAGTTACTACTGAATGTAGAGAGGAAAAATAGCAGTCATTCTGAGAGTTTACCTCAGGTTTGTCAAACACATGACCAAAACCAGGCCCCCATAGAGTTCCAATCCTGCCAGTGAGATGACTTTGCAAAGTGTAAAAAAAACAGAATAGTTATTAACTGCAACTAATCAATACAAGTAATGTAATGTAAATGTCTCATTTACTAAGGGTCAAATTAAAAACATTATAACCTCACTCCTAAAAATCACATAAAGCTCGTATCTATTTACTGCCACGTCTAAATATAGCATCACATTAGAGAAACATAATGTCAGTCTCTCTAAATGTCCACACTGAATAATCAGATCATGCTTCTAAAGCAGCCTCCTCCCTCTCGTTAACACAATGAGACGGACTGACACGTCCACATGGCAGCTCCTTCAGTTGTCTATGACACCTGCACACATCTTAGACTCGAAGTAATGAAAGTCACACTCACATGCACACACGTACACACACGCACACTTTATTAATAGCTGCAACTCCGCAGAGCAACCACCTATTACAGTATCACCAGTTCATGCCAGTCACTCAGAAACACCCATATTCAATAGTATCCTTAGAACGTATATATATATATATATATATATAGAGAGAGAGAGTGAGAGCGAGAGATAGATGGATGTTAGGGATTGCGCACACACAGCATGCACCCAAATGCACGAGACAGAGAGGAAGCCTGAATTAAAAGGTTTTTAATTACTCACAGGCATCAAAAAACAAAAGTGCACAATGGCAAACAAGAGAGGCTTCAGCAAACACAAATTTAAACTTAAACCAAACTTAGGTTTCTCAACTACGCTGAGCAGGATCATCTTGATGAGAACGAGTCAAGAACGTGGACAAGCACATATGATGCACTGGCGACAGACAAAGGGAGAGGTGAGTATGAATAGGGAGAGAGGGAACCAGGGCCAGATGGAGGTAATCAGGGAATCACACCAGGTGCAGACACCTGGGGAATCAGACTAGACAAGGGCAAAGACAGACGAAGTGCAGACAGTCAGGAAGGGGGATCCTTCACCAAAATAAAACAGGAAGAGACAAAATAACTTGACTAACTAAACAGGGAACACAAACCTAACCTAACAAACTTGACGATGTGTAACAATAGATAGATATATATAGATATAGATACATCTATATATACTTATTTTTTGACTTTTTCAATCATGTGAATGAATGTGGAAAAGTGGCACTGTCTTTTATATTTCCTGCAAACATGCATCATATTATTTCTTTGACCTTTTAAAGGTGCAGTGTGGAAGATTTGGTGACATCTAGTGGTCAAGTTGCATATTGTATCCATCACTTTACCCTCATCCTTATGGACATGCAGGAGAACCTATGGTAGACTTCAGTTGTCATTAAAACTCAAAAGATGTTTACTATGTCCACTGTGGGCTACTGTACAAATATAACGGCCCCCATAGAGAGGACCCGCTCCTCATGTAAATATACAGATTTAAGGGTAATGTGAAAAAAAACAACATTTGGTGATGATAAATCAAAAATGACCAAAATATTACACACTGCGCCTTTAGGTGAGGGAAAAAGAGACTGACTCGTCCTCATGTTTATTCATGCTGCTTTCTACTGCTCCTGCTGCTGCTGCTGCACTCATTGGAATTCACTCCAGACGAGACACGTCTGCTAAATATGTAGCATGCATCCAGTGTATGAGCTTAGAAATGCGATGTGATAACCAGGAGGAGAATGGTGCATGCTGGGAAACAGATACGATGTCTGTGCTCACCAGTTCTGTCACATTCACAGGTCTCCGTTCTCAAATTAAAGGGCGGTTAAATCGACATTATGCAGTGTAGTTATCTGAATGGCTTGTTTAAAGACCTGCATGGCAGAGCATGCATAATTAAACCTGCATCAGTAATTGATTTCCATCTCAGCCTGATTCTATGGAGAATAGGGTGGATGATATTCCTCTTATTTAATAAAGTGGACTAAAAATAAAGCCGGTGCCTGGGAGGACACAGTGATGAGTCCCAGGGAACGGCGGAGACAAGGAAAGATGGGAGACAACTAATGAATCGGCCTACATCACAAAGGAGTCCCCTGTACAATATTCTGTTTCCGTCAGACACGGGGCCGCACTTTCTTTTCCCCACTTGATCAGTCCGCGCCATGGAAACAACACCTGTCTCTGCAAGATGGTGAATGGCACGTGTGAGGAGAGAGAGACAGGGAGAGGGAGGAGGGGGATGAGGAGGGGGAATGAATGGTGCTGCTCCTTGACAAGTAAAAGGGTTCCCTAGGATTACAAATCAATGATATACTAATATTTTTGTGATTGTATAATCACCTCAATGTATGACTTACTTTTACATCACCCTAAAATGATCCCCCTGGTCTGCCCGTCACTGCCTCTCCCACACATGCCATGCCATCACACACACACACACGCACGCGCACACACACACACACACACTTCCTCCCCATCCTCATTAAACAACTCTCTCATTGTGACATGGCAGCCGGCTCAGTCAGGGAACCCTTCTATAAACCCGTAGCATCTGGCAACCAACCAGCTGCCTGGGCTAAAAATAGCCTATCCAAACTTTCCAGCCGTTTCAATTCGAACAGATCATTGTCACATTAAATCGGCGAAGCCAGTGTTGGAGGGGAGGGGGGATGGGGGTGTCGAGGGGGGGGGGGGACTGCTGAGACGCAGACAGACAAATCCGTGTCGTCTCCATTGACATTAATCTCCAGAAAAATTAAACGCTCTGCCGTGTGGATAATATTCCATATCAAACACCCGCTGACATTTCCAGAACACCTAATGCAAAGTAAAGGCATTAGCTCTGCAGTGTTTATTAAGGAGGAGGTAGTTGCAGGATGGATTTGAATGAATTACTACATAATAATGATGTTAATTGTTGTTATGGCAACAATAAATACGTAGAATAGAAACAACAAAGACTTGAAAAACAGGAAATAAAAACACCCCGTTATGATATACCCCCACTAGGGTTTCTAAGGTGTAACTGCAGAGCATGGGCTACAGGTGTAGAAACTATATTTCTTCCCTTCTTCTAGAACAGAGGTTGTCAACTGGTCCAGGTTCGGCACCCACCAGCACCCCTTAATGATAAGCTGCAACCCAAATAGCCCAATTTTCCAACCCAAGTTTTCTTAAGCATTACAGTGCATCATCGCTGATATGTCTTATGGGTGATAAAATATCACCTTGAATTGGAGGTAAATTAGTAAACAAACAATTTTAAAAGAGACAAAGTTTCACTGATTGTAATGCTAGTGAGTATATTTGGTGCCATCCAGTGTTCAGGGTGCAGATTGCAACAGCAAATTTGTATTCATACAAAAGTATATCTATAGTGGTACAGTATGATTGAAGCCTCTGTCGCTTCAATGGGTTTTACCGAGCACCCACTGTCTCATGTATCTTTCCTGTTAATATGCCCCAGAATTGATAGTGAAAGTCAAAATAAGCCAATACCACTGCAATATCTGAAATTCCTGCTGTGAGCTGAGGAGCATGGACGAGTAACACTTCCAAATAAAGATCCATACATGGGTTTAAGTGTCTGTTTCCACCGACTGTCAAAACTCTACCAAAAAACAAACCATGCATGATGAAAACAAAGGATTTGGGATAAAGATGAAATCTTATAGTAACATCACTCAGAGCTCAAAACAAAGGCTCTATTCATCTTCTCCAGTCAGACAGGAATAGTGCTGCTTGAAGGTCCCAGTGAGACTGGAGATACTAAATATAACCGCCATGCTTCTTCTAATCTACCCACACCTTTAGAACAACACTCTGCCCATATCTTAGACGTGCCATCTACTCATGAAGCCAGTGTTTATGAGTCTGCCCGTGCAGAACCATCAAACATTCGCAGGGACTGATGTGTTCATATAAAGGCTACATTCAACATCATTGAGACATGACAGGGGTGACTATGGGGGGGGGGGGGGGGGGGGGGGGGGGGGCCCAGGGGGCTCAGGCTGTAGTGCTGAGCAAGCAGCTTTGCCATTTTTAATGTATTTTAATGGTTTAGTTTAGGATAATACATTTTAAGAATATATATTTATGGGCTCACTTAAGGGTAATGGGAAAATACATATTTAGGTGAATATCAGTAGAGGTAACAAAAATGTCAGAAATGCTACACACTACACCTTTAAGTCACAGGTTAATTTATCTAATTCCAAATCTAATGTTTCTTCACTCGCACCCCTGCTCCCAAATCCTCAGAGGTGACATTAATCACAATTCAAGGCGGCTGGGACACATCTGAGAGTCTGACAGGATCCTCCGAAACGGAGGGGGATCACAAAGACGAGGGTCAAGTTGGAAGTCTCATTTGACTTGGTGTCAGTGTAGTGGCTGCACTGTTTGATTCAGTGTGGCACAAAGAGCTTGGTGCCCTGCTCGTCTCTTAGGCCTGGGAAACCCAGGGTGACAACGGGATCAGGACCTGTCGTGTCAGTCCAGGTGGAGCCAGGCAGACGTGCAAGGTGACGTTGTAATGTTTTGTTTTCATTAAGTCTCATCGACCTTAGGTTGATTCAAAACTGACTCATTCTTCAAATCGACAACTTGAAAATGATCTGCTGTCTACAGAGACACTCTAGTTTCTTTTTTGGGATAAGATCTTATAGCATCCTTCTTTTATGACCTGGTACCAGTAAATGGCACAAAAAAACAACAATAATAGATTGCAGGCAATGTGCTAAGGGAACCAGTGCAATGGAAGCATCAGGGTTTGCCTTTAAACATGTGTCAGCGCCACAGGCTCTTGTTACTATAAGTCTGGATAATGTTCAGGCTTGGTTCATCTAAATATAGCTTCCTCTCTATCACTGGCCACACCCATTGCCTGTATTGATGAATACGCGATGTATATATAAACCACATATATAAACCACACTCCCTGTGAGATACACACTGGCCCAAAATGACCTTTTCCCGAATCATTGCTATCACCAGGATGATGTGAGGCTATACAATAGCAGCTCTAGAATTATTTTCTGGATTTCTGGACAAACTAAAAGTACAACACCGAGGGCCACAGCGTTATGGTTGCTCTGAAGGGGCCGGTTTTAATTGTGGGACTAAATGTAATTACTACTTAACATACTGTAAAATAACTGTCTTCATACTTGATTTATCATTTAATGAATTTACAAATATTGTATACGCATTTACATACATGTGAAAATCTAAACACACTGAATATATTGCCACACGTATAAAGTGCCATATGTCATTAGCTAGAGCTCATGCATGGGCAATGTATGCTTTAGACTTTTATTCATAGGTCTTTAAGCTGGCCACATAAATTTATCCTGCAGGCTACATTTGGCCGAGTTTGACACATGTGCTCTGTATTATGGAATATATTTAGAAAATAATTCCTTCTTCAAGCATTGAACTACTCTATTCATCAGATTATTATAGTATAGTAGTTAATAGTGGTCTGTCTAAAGTGTCTGCTGGGGCCAATAAACCTGTGATACCACCCCTGGATCTGCCCCTTAGAGTGTCAAGGGTCAGCAGGGTCTGCTTCATGGATGTCGTACTGACCCCAAAACAAAGACACAACATGGATCTGTGTATAATGCTCTGCCAAAGAATGAGCAACTGTCCAGAACAATGTGGACTTTAACACTGACACCAGAGTAAAACTGCAAAAATGTGACAAAGGTTGCACGTATAACTCTTAACAATTAACGGCCAACGGTGTAATTTGCACATCTTCTGAGTCTGTGGTCCATTTCATGGTCTTTTGGAAAACAACAGCGTCTGGTGGTGAATTCAGCCTCTATGGTTAAATACAGACAAGAGAGCTCTTCTCCTGTAATCCATTTGTACATCAGCGGAGAATAACATATGATTTGTGTCTCAGAGTGTGTGTATGTGTGTGTGTGCGCGCGCGCGCATGTGTGTGTGTGTGTGCCTCTGTGCAGGAGTGTAAAAATTGATGTCAGTATCCGAACATTTTTCTGTTGTGATTAAAAGCAGAGTTGGCAGGCATTTGCTCAGCCCTCCCAAGATCTCCTGAATCCATGAATAGATTATTGTCATTTACGAGAAACAAACATGCAATTAGATGGAGAGTAGGAATAAAAGGCAGAAACAAGCCTAGTCAAACCGCTATCCACACACACACACACACACACAAACACACACACACTCACACACACACACACAATCTCCCACTGAGATCTGCAGCCTTCCACTTCAATCACACCCTGCTGAAAACAAAAACATGCGCCTTCACCACTAAATGAACCTGCTATCTGTCACTCTGCTATTATTTGTCTTCAGATGAGCTTCCTGTTCCAGATCTCATCGACTTCATTTAGAGCTGCAGTGAAGTGGGTCACACACACACACACACACACACACACACACACACACACACACACACACACACACACACACACACACACACACACACACAAAGCTCTGCAGATGGGTCTGAAGACGAGCGGTCTGGGTAAAACGTTAGCCTTGGTCATGCTCCGTGTAATACAGACGGTTGAAATTCAAACCCACAGTGAGCTGTGGATATGAGTGATCATAGTTTGAGACCTGCTGAGTGAAGAGGGGAGGTGTTGTTTACATAAAGCATGGGGTGTGATGTCCCGCACACTGGCTCTAGGTCAAAGGGAGGTGCAGTTTGAAAGATTTGGCGACATCTATTGTTGTACTTGAATGTTGTATCCATCGCCTCACCGTTATCTTTCTAGTATGCAGGAGAACCTATGGTAGCCCTCAGTTGCCATTAATGCTCAAAAGGTGTTTAGTACGTCCACTCTTGGCTATTGTAAAAACATGACGGCCCCCGTAGAGAGGACCCACTTCTGATGAAAATCTACTTTAAAGGGCTCATTTTAGGGAAATTAAAAATGAATGTCATGGATTCAGGTGATTACACACTCATAAAAAAAGTTTAAAATCTCAAACAAGCTGCACATTTACCCAAATCATGATTTGCGTGAAAAGGTCATTACGCTTGGTTTATGGTTGCATAACATACATAGTTCAAGAGCCCATGTGATGGTGATGTGCAACCCCCCCCCTCCCTTTTCTTTATTGCTGTAACAATAAAGGTCCAGTGTCTAAGGTTTTAGTCATACATCACTTCTAAAAATATTGCCAAACAATAACATACTGAAATTTTCATGAATCTATAATCACCTACATGTATCATTTTTCTTCCATTGCCCTTAAATGAGCCCATGAATATATATTTACATGAGGAGCAGGTCCTCTCTATGGAGGCTGCAATGTTTTTACAGTAGCCCTGAGAGGCCCTGAGAAGTCCACCATAGGTTCTCACCCTTCTGCATGGTCAGAAGGGGTGAGGGGTGGAGGTGAGGGTGAGGTGATGGATACAACACGCAACCTCAGCTCTAGATGTCACCAAATCTTACACACTGCACCTTTGATAAAAGTAATAACGTTTTTAACATTTATCAGCTCTGATACACTGTAAATCTGCGACACCTTCTACACCTCTGTGTCGAAGGTACGTGTGAACATACATCATAGACTTGATTTGAAACTGAAGTGGAATGACAGTGAAGGCACATGGGATGAGAGGGTTGGGATTGAGGGGGAATCTCCGGTGCAGACAGATGAGGCACAATAGGAAGTGAAAAAAACTTGCAGTTTGTAGCTTAACCACTGGGGGCTGACTCCAAAAGGGAGCAAACCCCCATAGACCCCCCCCCCCCCCCCCATGTTAAAATGATCAAGTTTAGAGGTGAATTAAACATGATTATAGCCTGGTACAAACTTCGGATTTGGTCTCAATCAGTCACATGTTTTCCCGTGACAACTGTACGTGGGGTGAATTCTTTTCTAACTTGCTTATTTTTATTTCATCGATGTTTGAAATTGCGCATATTTGGGGTTTGGGGTCTCTTGACTGACACCCTCAGCTGACCTGTTACGTACAACATGAGGTGACGGCACCACGAGCAGAGCCACAGCTTCGTGTGTGTCCCACCTCTTTGCCTGTTTTTGGATGAACCAGGAACCAAGAGGTGTTAGGATTCGACAAGATGGCGACAAGGGACTCGTACATACTTCCCCACAAAACCACTGCGCTGAAACCAACGGGTGACATCACGGATGCTACGTCCATCTTTATATACAGTCTATGGTTGTGATGGAGATCGGGTGATGGAAATGGCAGCTTGGCAGAGATGCTGCTATAAAGCATTTCTTCCTTTATGGTTGCTAAGGTAAATCTTTAATGTGAACATTTATAATTCGGCATATCCCAATAATCTTATCTACACTTTGTGTTGTTGCTGTCACAACAAAAGATTAACATCAAATAGCACCAATTATATCCAAACAACAGAGGCATAGTATATTAAAATGGAATTTGACAAGGTTGTCACAATGTGTCTGTTCCTTTCTCTAAGTCCCTCCGCAGATCAGCATTATTCTCCGTCCTCAGGGCCGTGGGTCTTGTCGAGAGATAGGGTAAGGAAAGCCACTGTTGCTATGGTGACGAGGAATGTGAAAGCGGCACCGGAGAAGCGCTGTGACAAAGGACGGATCAGCCTTGAGCTGAATGCTGATGTGTTATGACAACATGACATTCTCCAACCAGCATTCAGACACACACACTCATACCTGCTTGTCTTTGACGTGTGGCAGCACACACGGACCATAATGGTAAATAGTCATTTTTTCACATTATGAAAATAGCATCACGAACCGGCATAGTCAAGATTGTTCATGATTTCATCATGACGTCAATTCCGGTTCTTCTAAGTATTTTCACCATGATCTACAATAATGCTAATGTCTGAACAACCAGTGCTAAAAACAAGGAGCGCCTCAAGTTCTATTTGCATCTCTGAAGAGGAAGACTATAGAACAGGGATGTCAAACATACAAGGCCAAAACCGGCCCCCTAGAGGGTCCAACCCAGCCCAGGAGATGAAATGAAACATGTGGAGCTGTGGGGTTCCATAAAGGGCAAGCTTACCTGATTGTTATTATAATTACACTCTTCTATTTGTGTTGAATCGTTTAAAGGTGAATATAATATGATTTTACTGGTCCTGCCCACTTTAGATCAAATTGGGCTTTATGTTACCCCTGACTTAAAATGAGCATGACACCCTAGAACAATGACTCTATGTGGTTGCTGAGTCATGATGTGTGATGTCTCCTGCTGTTCTGGCTACAAACTCTAGAAATGGTGAAATTATTAATTAAGGTATGATGTTGTGACATCTACTGTTGAGGTTGCAAGTTGCAACCAAAATATACTCTTCGTCAAGCCTTGATGACCCTTTGGTCCGAGGACAGCACATCCAACCCCCCAGCCACAGCTGCCCCAAATGCCCTTCTTCTCACCCTTCCCTTACAGGGGGAACCGATGTTAGCCATCAATTATGATTAAAAGGTGTCTATTCTAGGCAATTATTACTTCCTATATCTCAAATCTTTGACCTCGTCTATCATATGCCTTTATCCCTCATGCATCTGTCCCCAGCTGGGAAGGCACCGCTCCAGTCAGAGCCGGCTGCGTGTAACCTCTCTCTCTCTCTCTCTCTCTCTCTCTCTCTCTCGCTCTCTCTCTACCACCTCAGGCAACTTGAAATTGCAGGTTATGCTCTACAAGATGGCTGCCTATGGGCGAATGAGTGAGTATAGGGTTGTTCCATATACAGTAGTGTGACATGTGATAGGAGCATTCGTGGGGGCCACAAAAGGTCAGAGAGAATGTGATGCAGGTCGAATATAGAATATCATGTTGGCTTGGGTTTGATGCCTTAGATAACATGGAGGTCTGTGTGTATACGTGTGTGTGTGTGTGTGTGTGTGTGTGTGTGTGTGTGTGTGTGTTGTTTGATATGATAGAATTAGAACAACATTCAAAAGCATTCATTTTCAATCTCGTTGTACATTGTGTATAATGACAATAAAGGCATTCTATTCTATTCTATTAATAGGTGCTGGTCACTCACAACTACTTGACAGGAACATATGGATAAAAGCTGTGTGTTGTAGCCATCACCTTAACCCTTCCCTTCTGAGCATGCAGGAGGACCTATGGTAGTCCTCAGTTGTCATTAAAACTCAAAAGATGTTTAGTGCGTCCACTCTGGGCTACTGTAAAAACATGGCGGCCTCCAAAGAGAGGACCAGCTCCTGATGTAAATATACATTAAGGGGCTCATTCTAAGGTAATGGATAAAAAAAAATAATAATAATGTTTAGGTGATTAAAAATTCATGAAAATGACAGTATCTAATTGTTTTGTATTATTTTTTGAAGTGACAAAAATGACCCAAATCTTACACACTGCACCTTTAATGCGAGGTCAGAAAGGAAAATCAAAACAGTGTATGTGGTTGCCTTCACAAACAAGAAATCGAAGCATCACTCTGGACAAAACAAGGTGAACCCATAATCTGCAGCTGTTCGTGGGACCTTTGACCCCAAGAACAACCATGACCCTACATTTAAATGTGATGCGTCTCTGACAGATTGAGATGAAGTGAACTAATTCTACATGTGTCCTCAACAACCTTAAAGGGGACCTAATTGTGGTTTTCCTCACTTTTGGAGTTAAACACACTGTTATGGTGTAGAAGTATCACTAGTAAGATGGTCAAAACTGTATAAAATGACTGAGTGATGAGTAATTTACCAAAAATGGTGGCAGCTTCAGCAGGAGAAGTCAAGAGCATGCTTTGCAAAACAGATTCGTTGGTGACGTCACCAAAGTGGGTGGGTGTGTGTGTCTGCACAAGAGGATGTCAATCAAATAGCAGCACTCTTCAACCAAACTATGCGGCTTGAAAGGGCATGTGATCTCGCAATGCATTGTGGGCTGCCAGCGCCATTGTTTTGTTGTAGTTTGTTGTCATAGCTGAGTTAGACACGGTGCTGCAGAGAAAGAGGAACAAACACAGGGATAAATGGACCATACAAAACATAAAGGCGATGGACCGATCTGAGACAAGCTGGACCCTGTTCCGAAGGCTTGGTATCTCCAAAAAAAGAGGCAAATCGGTGGAATTGATCCATACGAGCACGGCGACTGGACAAGCGATTTAAATGACCTGAGCTGAGCTTGTCCTCTATATCGTCAATGGAGTTATTATACCGGCGAAGAATTTATTCTTTAAGGGCTCATGGACTAACGAACTTCAGGTGGGTGCAAGACCTCCTGATGTTCCGTGTTAAAGAGAAGACCTTCGTCATTTCTGAGGTAAACAACACACCTTTACCTCACTGTGTCCCACGGTGCTGCTTGTTTGTTTGCTTTCGACTAACATATGTTGGTGTCTGTTGGACACATTTGTTTCAAACAAAATATATTTTAAGCCTGGAATCCTCTCTGAGAACGCCACTCCAACCATGTTGGATAAACATGTTCGCTATGTTAATGAGTTTGGAGTGCGCAACTTCGGCAAAGACAACAATGTCAAACACTTCTCAGTTCAAAACCTCCACAAAGGAAGGATGTAAAAGTACAGTTGATGGTTCGTTAGACTCCCCATAGCAGACAAGCTCCAAACATAGTTTTGATCCAATAACCAGTTTCCTGTGTTCAGGAAACAACACTGTTGCTAATGCGCTGCATCCGTTAGCCTCATGGCTTGCTCAGGCTAACATGTCATAGCACAGTGGGACTTTGAACCAAGCAGTCTATCTGTAATGATTTCAGTGTGATTGTACGCTTCAAAGGCCATTCCGGCTCCAACATATACAGACATACTTTTATGTTCACGTTTTAAACTTGGTAACTTCTCCTTGCATTGTTTATGTTTTGCAGCGCAGGCTGCCGGCTCAGAGCCACCTTTGAGGGTGAAACGTGCTTGCTTAGAAGGCGGGACTAGCCTACATTTTCAGCCAATCTGGGATCGCCTACCAATCAGCCAATCGGGAGATAATAGCATGTCAGGAGGGTGGGGGGAGAGGCAAAACCCTGCGTTTCACCCATATAAGGAATGCCTGACTTTTAAAAGGGCTCGTTAAAAAACAAAAGCGTTTCTGAGACTATAAATAACGTTTATCGTCATAATAGAGGCTGAAGGACAAATAGCGAGCCCCTTAAATGGGCACAACACATACACTCAATAACAAACTATCCTCTACTACCTTCTCACCTTTGCCAGCCCCAGGGATACACTCTCACTCTCCCTCTCAATCACACACACACACACACACACACATTCTCAAAGCATAGTTTCATTTAAAACCAGGTCTGTGTGCTGCATGGTCTGAGATCTGGGGAACTTGTGACTTATGAGAGGCTCCTGGCTAAATGTGAAACACCTTCTTCTCCACCTGACACGCCTCCTTTTCAATCACGGGGAAATATAGCATTCAGTTTGTTTCCACTCCGGGGAGTGGTTGTGTGAAATAATTGGCTGACAGATTAATTATGGATGGGTTGTGGTGTCTTTAGGCCTTGCACTGACGGTTCATATGATTATTTTAACATCTGTGCTCCATTGGTATTCACTGCTTTACCACCTTATCTGTTCAAGCATCATGAAGCAAATACACTTTTATTTGAATAAATTGGGACAATTACAGTTGTTCTCGATTGTTTGAACACATTTTCTGAAAGCATGCCTCATACTCTCAGAACTCTACACCAGGCATGTCAAACATACGGCCCGCGGGCCGGATCCACGGAAAAGCGAGTCTCTAGCGAACGGTAGATATTCGCATGCATTGAGCGTCTTTTACTTTGAAAGGGATGCAAGCAGGATCCAACTGCGTAATTTCCTGTTTACCATAAGTACCCTGTGCCGCCCGC
>JAFBJT010109352.1:18697-29771 GCA_016785325.1 Chascanopsetta lugubris
AAACGTTCCAGATTTTTTATTTTATTTGACATCCACGAATCCCCCCCGATTTAATTGGACATTTACTGCAGTTTACATGAAAAGCATAACCTGTTTATTGAATGCATTGTCAAAGGAATAATAGACTGTGAATCGGCCGTTGCACAACCCACGCACATGTCAGATCGGCTGAACCTGAGAGGAAAGTCAATATCATCTCCACATTTGTATTTGAACCAAGGCCAAGTTTTTGGTACCAGACCATCTTTCAATAGTTTTGTATAAATCTGCTGATAAACAAACAAACCGACCAACCAACAAAGGTGAAAACACCATGTCCTTAGGGGAAGCGACTGCATCAAATGAAGTTACCAGTCTCTACTATTGAGCGTGACAGTTGCTGCAGGTGCATGCAGACCTGGAGAGACATGAAAGGGCCTGTGATAGCAACCCGGGAAAAAGCCACTTTAACTTGCACTCACTTGAATATGTTTGCTTAGTAAGTATTGATGTCTCCTTCTCTGCCCCACATCTGCAGATAAATCTATTGGGGTGGTGGCAGTGCCAGGTGGGTAAGATTTAAATGGATCTGCTTTGTATTCGTCAGTGCTTCCCTTTTGCTACCCGATGGTTTTCTTGTGCACCTGCTGCGAGAAAGAAGTCTTTGTCGGTTCTTTGTAAAAAATTATACGAGGCAATTTATATTTCCACAACATAACAAGAATGTATTCTACATTTCCTGGCGTCAAAACAGCCAATCGTTCCACTGTGCTTATGTGAATTTATGAAAATAAACAATATCACCACGACCCACGCAACATCTTCATTAACATGGCTCAGAGCAAACTGTAGTCTGCACAACCTCAAGTCTGCATATCAACTATTTATGCAATCGCTGCATACATCCCGGTCCATGGTATTTATTATGTATGAAGACAGCACAGTTGTTGGAAGTGGTGCAATGTTCAGGGAGAAGGAAATCACACTTACACTGAGAGATATGCACTGAAAATGGGTTCCCCACTAAAAAGAGTTTTATAAGAGTTGTACAGACAGTGGGTGTTAGAATGGACAACAAAGATTGTTGTGTGTGTGTGTGTGTGTGTGTGTGTGTGTCTTTGCTGTGTCCCACTGACATTTACATTATGACATATCTGCTGCTGCCCTCTGCAACAGCATCCGAGTGGACTGGCCTGTCACTCTTTTATGAGGACGCTTTTTGAAGCTTACAGCAGCATGGTGTTCCGTGTGTGTGTGTGTGTGTGTGTGTGTGTGTGTGTGTGTGTGTGTGTGTGTGTGTGTGTGTGTGTGTGTGTGTGTGTGTGTGTGTGTGTGTGAAGCCTATCTGGGAGTCTGATTAAATCACACCTCTCCACTAACACAGCACGGTGTTAGCAGCAGAACGACTCAGCCTAATGCTGGTGTCTCTCTACCAAATGTCAAATGCAGATAATTACAGAGGCAGCATAATGGTTCATTGAGTTAAATGCTGATCATCAGTAGGTGCCACTGATCTCAAATTATATTGTGCTAACAAGGTTCACAATGTTTAACCCTTAAGAGTTCCTTCCAAAAAAAAAACATATTCGTCCCCAAGGACAAAAAATGTCTGCTTCCCAAAAACTGCTGTAAAATGTAGATCAATATTTTTCTCTACTTTAAACAACTCATTCTTATAGAACTACTTTAGCCTGAAATATACACATAAAACTTTATGCATATTTTTGAGCTTTTAACTCTTTAAATGCAAATTCAAAGCCAGCTGTCGGTGCCTTCCCTCGGATCAGATGCTAAATCGAGGTCCCGACTCTCTGTGGTAGTAAAAGTTCTTCTGACATCACAAGATACACAGTACTGCTGTGCTAATAGTGCTAACATGTCCGTCAGACCCCGAACAGAATGTAGAGAGCACTGTGCATGGGCTTAGTCTGAAGTCGCTGAATTCAATGTCGATGTCCTCATGCTAAAACAAAGGTCACAGCAAACATGACATTTCAGCCTGCCCTGACATGTACATCACAGCCTGAGCGGACTTAAGCCCATCTTTATCCTCTTAATTGGTCAAATCCTCCTCTAATGAGCCTGTCAGGGTTTTACAGCATGAAATCAAATACACGACAGCACAAAGAGGAGAAGAGAAGACGGATAAAGGGATAAATGATGGAGGGAGAGTGGGAGGAGAAGGGATGGGGTAGAAATGCGCTCTAATGGTCCCATCTTGGTTGCAGATTAGGAGTGCGGACACGCTCTCCTCCGATTGGCCGCCTAATAAGAGAATGCTAAATGGAGACACTCTGTGAAGCTGTGTGGTAGATAATTGAAAATCAGTTACACTCTCTCCTAAAATAATAAAAATCAGGTGCCCACATGTCCCACTCCTTAATCTTGCGCTGAAACGAGCTACATGTGATCTTTAGAGTTTTTCTTCAAACGTCCACGGCTGGAAAAACAAAATATATATTTCTTAAAGCTTTATCTTACCATGTAAAAAGAATGGGGGGGTGGAGTCTCATGTCTGACCCGCTGAGCAGACTCCAGCTGCTCAACAGGCTGCACTCACCACTCCTCAAACTCATCGGAACGTCAAGACGCTGTCAGCAGCAAACTCATCTATCATTCATCTGACACACATCTGAATCACCCCCCCACCCACCCCGCCCCCCTACCCCTTCCCCACACCTTCTCAAATCAGCTCCATTTACTTGTTTATGGGGAAGTCATGTCAACTACTCCTGCATAACCATGACCTGGGCGACCCAGAATCCCAACAAACTGCCTGCACGGAAAGTTTTGTTCTTTAAGCAGAGAGAGAGAGAGAGAGAGAGAGTTTTTGGATTGTGTTCAAGTGTACCTCTGCCTTCCCTCTCTCTCTCTCTCTCTCTCTCTCTCTCTCTCTCCTCTCCCAACTGTATCCCTCTCCCCCTCATTCAGCACCAGCATGTGTAACAACACAGGCAACGGGGGCTTGGCCTGATTTTCTCTTACTGCATTGTAATACCACCAAGTCCCGAGAGCAGCCTCCTCATGTCATCACTTATTCATGACAACTTCCAAACACAGTGCCTGAATCCCTGCATCCTCAAACACACACACACACTCACACACACTCACACACACGAACGCACGCACACACGCACGCACACACACCTTGGTTGCTTGGGGGTTCAGGGTCATGACAAAACAGCAGAGAAATGCCTATTACATAATACACACTCTGACAGCTGAGGCAGGGAGAGCACGCTCAGATTTTGAATTTACAAACAGCTGTAGGCCCGAACGCAGCTCCAGAACCTGTCGTTCTCATGGCTGAGCTGGAAATCAGTGGGCTAAAGGACAAAGTGGTGGATTACAATTAGCTACAGATGCTTTTTATGTCCTGCTCTGGACTGTGGGTCATTCGAAATGATCCAGGTCTGGGTCTGTGGTCTGTCTCTCTTGCCCGCCCCGGGGGCAAAACATCACCATTGATATGAGTCAGTGAGATTTATTCTATTTTGTGAAATGAAAAAAGACATCATTCAACTATCTGACACAGAGCAGCACAAAGAAAAGAGACAAGGTGACCTCGCAGTGGGATGAGTGTGTTTCCTGCTGCGTTCCGCACCGGACGGTCTCCTGCAAATGTAACAAGCACCTGGAGAAAGTCCAGAACATACAGCGCAGTCATTCGCTGGATTTAGAATCGGACTGAAAAACAGCGTTTACCCCGGAGCTGTGACCTCCACCACTTCACCTCTGAACACTCACACAAACAGGATTTCACCAGACGTCTAACTTCACTCATGCGATAGTACTCATGAGGATCTGTACTAAAAATTAATAGGCAAATGGTATAATTGGCAAATTGTTAGTACATTGTTTGCTCATACATTTTGTTACATTATCGGTATGTTATTAGACTATTGACTTCATTACATTTAAAAAGGCCACAATCGATTCGTTATTGGCAGCTATTCCTTTCTCTGCTACGACCTTATTGGTTGCTACAATTCAGTCTTTCATAAATAAATCCAGTCATAATGTCAGAAATTCATGATGGTGATATGGTAATGAGCCTATGCCTTTTCCCAGCGCTACCATAGGTGTAAAGAAAAGAGACAAGGTGACCTCGCAGTGGGATGAGTGTGTTTCCTGCTGCGTTCTGCGCTGGACGGTCTCCTGCAAATGTAACGAGCACCTGGAGAAAGTCCAGAACATACAGCGCAGTCATTCGCTGGATTTAGAATCGGACTGAAAAACAGCGTTTACCCCGGCTCGAAATGTGTACATTTTGTTACATTATCGGTATGTTATTAGACTATTGACTTCATTACATTTAAAAAGGCCACAATCGATTCGTTATTGGCAGCTATTCCTTTCTCTGCTACGACCTTATTGGTTGCTACAATTCAGTCTTTCATAAATAAATCCAGTCATAATGTCAGAAATTCATGATGGTGATATGGTAATGAGCCTATGCCTTTTCCCAGCGCTACCATAGGTGTACAGCGATCAGGCATGGCCATTGACAGGTGAGGTGAATAAGCGATGGTCTCTCTGTGGATTTATTAGCCGACACGTCAACAGTTTGTCCTCACAGAGAAGCCAGGAGCAGGAGAACATCCAGCAGGTTTGACACGGGCCAAATGGAGATGTCTGCACCAGTGAGTCAGGGCATCGCCAACACCTCATCTCCTGTCGGCTGCTCCTGGTCCGCGCCGGTCAGCATCTATCCAGAGTGGTCCAAGGCAGGAACAGCCGGCCAAGGCTCATTGATGCACGGAGAGAGTGAAGGTGGACCCGGGTGGTCCGATCCAACAGGCGAAATAGGTTATTGTTGGTGCTGGTGGAAAATGGACAGAATACACAGTACCTGACAGTTTGTTTAGGTCAGGGCTGTTTTGGCAGCAAAGGGGCGGGGGGGGGGGGGCATCACATCACACCACACCAATTCTGATGTATTTAGTTGTCAAATGGAATCAGCTCTATTTTCTCTCTTCTATATGTGAGTCCTGCAGCCCCCAGACAGGAGAGGGGGAACATTTTCAAGAGTAATTATGACAGGGAGTTTAATTATTTCACAACGGGAGCAGACAGTCAAACACCCAACAGGGATTGTTGTGAAATGTATTTACCAACATGTCAGCGTGCATTAGCATTAGCACCATTTCTCAGAGCTGCTCGAGCTGCTCAGTTGTATTGGAGGTGGAATCATTCAGAGAAACACGTCGGTTACAAAGGTTTTAAACCAACCCAGAGTGACAATAGCACAGGTGCAAACGGATCAGCTGACATACTGTAACAAGTCAGCCTCAGTAAAAATCAGCCACACTTTAGCCTCTGTCTTAGAGGTCCAGGTTATAAGATGTAGTGGGATTTAGTGGGGATGGAAGTGAAAGCCCCTCACCTCATGTGCACTCTGAGGGGTCCGAGAGAATCCACAATGGCCTTCAGATAATGTGACGATTCAGCAGATAGATCCCCTAACACACATTACATGTTCTCCTGCCGATACTGTTAATTGTCACATCATTTCGTGTCGGATGTCAGTTTCACAATTGAACTGAGAATCTCCAAACACATTTTGTAATAAGCTCTGTGTGATTAAGAAGCTAATTTGCAGTCTGAAAGATTATTAACACGTGTCCTGTTAATGTGCAGCAGAATTAAAGGTCCAGTGTGTAAGATTGAGTTCGAGGAGATCTAATGGCGAAAACTGAATCAAAACAATTTTCACTGTGTTGATCATTAGCAAATCGGATGTATCGATCGTGTAACAGCATGTTACGATAATGCCATTGGCTCAGTCACACACTGCGTTTCTACTGCCGGACATTAAAGAGGCAGTTGGGCCGCGAATTCTTCTCATAAAACTTATAAACACTTCTGGGATGCTGCCATCATAAATTCCCCCTTCGTTCATGTGTGACGGTGTCTCACCAAGGGGAGGCATTGTCAGAGGCATTAAAGTACTTTTAAACCCCCCCCCCCCCATCCCTGTGCAGCGGAGCCTCCACCAGTTAGATCCTCTCCAGCACAATATGTCCAATCGTTTACTCTGCTCAAGAGTTTCTTAAAGACACAAAAGCAGTACGGAGCAAAGCCAGAACATTAGAGGAATTCTTGTTTTTTTTAATGCATCAGCCACTACTCAAGCAAACAGCTAACGGTTGGAATATCGAATAAAACATTTTCAATCAATAAAGAACTTTTTTCACGGTACAAAATGAAAACTAGCATGTGTTTCAGCACGATGTCAATACTGTGGCTCCATCCCTGATAGCTGTTGTGCGCACTCCTGTCATCGAGGGGGTTGGATGGTGGAGGAGTTTGAATCTGGAATAGCAGATCGCTCAGTGTGAGCACAAGTGGCCCAAACCAGAGGATCATATCACGATGACCTATGAACAACGACATCTGCACATGTGTCCCTTTGTTTTAGTGCAATAAAGTACAAGTACAGTTGACATTTAAAGAAAGAATACTATATCTTCCCAATATTACCATCATAAACCAAATAGGATTTTTCACACGTTGATCATCCCACGGATTGGACGGCCTGGCAGACCGGTTCTGGCTCGTATGTGGATGATGTATGATCATTATCATGGACGTGATTTGTAAACAATTGATCACACAGACTGATTCTATGAAACTGGAAGTAAACAGAGCCTTCAATCTCCTCTGCCCTCACTGAGCATGGTACAGCTGGATGTATAATTGGGATTTGGAAGAATTGAATTCCTCGGGGTCTGATGGAAGATTTGCCGTGACTCATCTCTTTACTTTGGAGCGTGGAGGAACCGTGGTTCATGACCTATTCTCCCACCGGGGGCCATCGGTAGTATATTTTGGCTTTATCTTTTAAGAGACATCCTCCCCTCTGTCTCTGGCTTCATTTACTGTCACCACACTCCAAATATATTTCCACTGTGACAACAACTAAAATAGTCTTTTACAAAATGTGCTTATACACAAAGGCAGTGTGAGAGTTCACAGAAAACCTCAATGATTGCGAACCTTAATTAGACTCGTGTAAATATGAAGCATAATTATATAACTGACTTATTTCACATTACGTGTAATTCTCCTCTTCTGTTCACATTATTATTCTCACTCTGTGTCAATTAATTTTAATTATCCTGTGTGGATACATTACGAGGACTTCAGGTCAGAAACTACAATGGTACTGAAAATAATGTAAGAAGGACTGTGATCAAACTTTCCCACTATTTTCTGACTTTCAGTTGAGCATTAAAGGCACAAAAACTCAATAAAAAGGAGTTGGGGGATTTAGAAAGACAGATTGTCAGGAACTGTCATATTAGATAAACACAGACAGAGAGAGAGAGAGAGAGAGAGAGAGCGAGAGAGCGAGAACACAGCAATATAAATCTGCTGCGACCATGTGAGCTCACACATTCCAAACCCCTTTAAAAAGGGGGGGCGAGGGCAGGTAAACATTTGGATCCAACCTTCTCTCCTCTGAACTGCTGGACCAGCCGCTCTGCAGAGCCTCTCGGCATCGAGCTGACGTTCTAATAACGAGAGCAGAGCCCAGTGGTCAGTCCACTCCAACCTCTCAACGACTGGAATGGATGAGTCCAACTCAGGGGAGGCACATTTCTCAGACTCTGCCTCTGAGCTGAATCATTTTGAACGTTCACAGGAGGCTTCATCGATATAATGACACAGCCCCTCACTGTTCCCCCCTTTTTTCTCAGGGTATGTCTTCAACCATCATGATTCAGGAAAATGAGAAAAGCTGCCTGAGCATCTCTCTGCAAACCAACACTGCCACCTGCTGCTCAACTCGTGCAAGCGCTCAGGCCCTGAATTGGTATGCGCTGCATGGAAATAATGAAACACCTCTCCTTGCAAAGTGTAAAGAGTGGCTATGTTGCACATTTCATAATGACAACCCCATCTGATGAGAACTCTGCTTAACATTTGGATCACAGGTAATCTTCCTCCGGGTGGCGCCGTGAAAAGTGCAGGCTCAGTAAACAGAGGAACGGTGAATGTGTGGCGGGCCGGGGCCACGGGGGGGGTTCTGCATGTGCGCAAGTAAACCGGGGGTCAGCACAGTTGTGCAGCCCCTCCCCTGCTCACTCACTCACTCACCCTGTAGCTGCATGCAAACATCACACATTGAAAGTATGCACATGTGAGCACATGAATAAAACACCAGCGTGAAAGGAAATTAACAAATGATGGGGGGACCCACTCAGGATTCCACATCACATATTCATCCGAGGCAACTTAACATTTCTGTCACATTCCATCACTCGCTTTCATTCCCTAAGTATATACAGTGTGTGTGTGTGTGTGTGTGTGTGTGTGTGTGTGCTCATTACCCACTGCTCTGTGTGCCCAGGCCTGCTGGGGTCCGCCCGACACACGTCTGTTGAGGGATATTACGAAGCCGACCGCTGAGGAAACGGGGAGAGGAGGGGAGAGAAAGTGAGCGAGTAGACAAGCTCTGTAGGAATTATTGAGGAGCGTCTGTTGGTTTGTGCCTGCTTTCTAAATAATGGATGAGATCCTCCAATGAGATAAAAAAACAAAAACCTCCACGCCGTTACAAGGACGTAGGCCGCCGTGAATACTAACCACTCCTGTGCATTTTCATTTGGTTTACTGTGTGATCATGCGAGAACCTCCGAGCCATCAGAGTGTCAGGCTCTCATAAAGTTGTGTATCATCACCTTCCTGGTAGAAGGGATCTCTTGCACTCTAATGAGGAGGCTGCGGCTACAGCTGTCACATAAACAAGAAGCTTTCATTCTTCATTCCCTCTCTTCTCACACTGTACCTCATATCTCCTTCCTCTGGTTTCCTTATTTGCATAAAAAGCATGAGGGATACACGCTGATCTGTGAGATTGTTCCATCTGACAACGTGTGAGAGAAGGTGGTAGATGGTGCTGAGGATTGCATGTAAAGTTGAGTGTGCGTCAGTGTCAGAGGGTCAAGGAAAGATTGTGAAGGAGAGGTGGTAAGGAGTTAGGGGAGAGGAGCCAGGGTGCAGAGGCAATCGAACAGTTATCGATCCCTGCAGCTTTAACTCGACAAAATGGGGCAACCACCGGCGCAGACAATAGTAAGTGACAAAATGTGCAATTCATAAGGTGGCCACTAGAGGCCGACTCCAAAAGGGAGCAAATCCCCATAGACTCCCATGTTAAAATGATCAACTTCAGAGGTGAATTTCACATGTTTTTAAAGCCTGGTACAAACTTTGGTTTTGGTCTCAATCAATTTCTTCGGCGGGTGAACTTTTTCTACCTCGCTTATTTTTATTTGATCAACGTTTCAAATTACGCATAATGAAGGGCGTGGCCTCTTGACTGACACCCGAGTCGTCCATCTTAATATACAGTCAGAGGTTCACACCTGGGGTGACAGACTCATTTTAGTCCAGGGGCCACATGCAGCCCACTTTGATCTCAGGTGGGTCGGTCAGATCACAGCATGATGACCTACGAACAAAAACTTCAAATGTGTCCCATTGTTTTAGGACAAGTAGAGTTGTGAATCTAATAGAAATTATTTGCATCAAAATTCAAAACAATGAATAAATGAAAATGTCTCCTCTCGGAATAATGAACATAAACCAAGTTCAATGTTTTTTGTTTTTTTTCACACTTTGCAGAATCATCCCACGGGCCAGATTGGACCCGGGCTGGTTTGGGCCCCGTGTGCTTGACACCCCCTGGTTTTTGGACTGGTGCAGTTGAGGTGTTGGTCTTATTCAGGTTTGTGGTACGACAGAGAAGCTGGTTTGCACGTGTGACTGTGTGGGTGTGTAAAAGAAAAGGAGCCTGTGGTGAGTTCTATTTAAGTTAAAAACATCTTTGTCAGCCATAATATACATTTAATCCTTTATATACAAATAATATGAATTCATTTTTGAACAGTTTGGTCCTCACCATGGAATGGTGATGCCGCCAGGAAGCTACTGCTTTGGTTACACTTTTACTTCTTGAGCAGAGTTGTTTTAAAGTATTATATCTAACTTGTGTTAAAGGTGCGGTTTGTACGATTTTATGACAGAGGATGATTAATGTCTACAAAGATCAAGGGATTAATAACAATCCATATAGTGCAGCTCAAAACAGTGTTTCACAAATTATATATATATTTTTTATGTATACACAAACATATACACACACACACACACACATATATATATATATGAACATGATCATTTAAAAGTATGCAGAGGATGCAGTTTTCTCAGAACCTCACACTTCTTTCCTGCATAAATGAGAACCTTGTATCATTCAAGTATCATTCAACCTAAAAGGTGTATAATTGTGTCAGTGTTTAAACCGTGTTCTCTGAGGAGAATCTGCTTCTGGTTCTAATTTAACTGTCTCAAGAAACATCAGTAAACTATTCCTTTTCTGTCCGGAGGATCTGCTGCTGTCATGTCTCAGCCCTGTCTCCCTCCTGTTCAATAGGTGGCGCTAATGCGTCGACGAGGAAATGTTCCAATACACGTAGAAGAAGAAGCATAAGAAGAAGGAGCAGGAGGAGAAGGAGGAGAAGAAGAAGAGGTGGCGGCAGCATCAGCAGAAGTCAGAGGAAGAGAAGGTCGAGCCCAAAGACAGTGAAGGGGTTTCCATGTGAGTGCCCCCCCTCGTACCTTCATGTCAGCGCGGAACAGTGTTTAAAGGACTCGTTGTTTGACTAACTGCACCTTTTAATGTTGTATTCTGTTTCCAATGGGCGCGTAAATGCTTTACGTCCGGGAGCAGCTAGCTAGTGTTAGCTTGTCTGCTGTAGAGGAGAGTCCGCGCTGGTTTCAGAGAAGGGACATAAAACAGCTACTGGTGTTTATTTGGAATCAGGTTTGTCAGAGGGGGATGTTCCACTTGTTTGAAGAAGCGTGAATATAGATTCCATGCAATGTTGCCTAATGGTCGATGTGTTTCCATAAACTCACCTGCTCTCTGCTGCGGGGTCTTTATACAAATCTTCATCATATATTCTGTGGTAAAGATGTGGAGTTTGAATCATTAGCTTTTTGAAAGGATTCTTGTCTCGTGCCAGGAGCTCGTGTGTTGATTTGAAGATGACACAGAAGTCGTTATCGTACAACATGGTCGATT
>JAFBJT010109352.1:31902-49129 GCA_016785325.1 Chascanopsetta lugubris
TGTTTGTGTGTGCGTGTGTGTGTGTGTGTGTGTGTGTGTGTGTGTGTGTGTGTGTGTGTGTGTGTGTGTGTCGCTGTGGTAATGTGCATGTGAATTCTGAGCTCATTTGAGCGTTCCCTTGCCTGTGCCCTTGCGCTAGTAGTATGGCAGAAACAGGTGGATCCATTAGCATGCTAACAGCGATTTGCCCTCAAGGACAATGCAAGCCACGCCAGGCCTAACAAGCCATGTTCACTCTGCCTTCAGTAGAGGGCAGAGCGGCTGAGACGGTAATTACATTTATGCAGAACCCGTCCCAACCTCTATCCATTCATAACATTTATATTTCATATTTTCTGATTTGACCAAAAGTGACACACCAATGTGCTTGAGCAAAAACCTCATAAACAGCTTCCCCCTCAAACTAGTTTAGACTACGTAATATAGTGTTTCCTAAATTTCAGGAAAGGCAGTAAATAAGAGAATTGTACAGTTTGTCACAATAGATAATAAAAAGGGATCATTACTGAGTCTTGAAGATATTGCTCAGTTGTAAACAAGCATGGAAACTGGCGCCAATGCAGATTAATTGCTCATTCCTGGCTCCGAACGTCCTTAGGATTTATTTTTTTCCTCTAGAAGCGCGGATTCAATTTCTGTTAGAGATTCATGGCAGACTGTATCCTCTAATTCTCTGAGGGTTTTATTTTCTTGAAGTTTTATTGTGCAGATTTAGAGAGGATGCAGGTTTTATAAACTTCAGCAACAATTTCAAGGTTCCATATAAAAGATGCGCCTTTCTACCCAACTCCCTCTGCCTGCGACAACACATAACTACACAGTCTGGTAAATTAGAACTGTTTCGGGTTCAAGGAACAGTGCGTTGGTTTTAGCTAAAATGGTGAAGTTGCAAGATGCAGCTGAAAACCCTTTGATTCAACACAAGCATGTAAAAGAATATAAGTTAAAATAAAATGTAATTCTGACGACATGAATTGAAACAATATCACCTGAATCTCACTCACTGTACAATTAATGTAGCGTACATTTAGTTTTGTAATTCTTATTCATAATGAATACATTTTTTGAATTCGTATTTTTGTTTGTAAATAAAGTGCAAGAAATACATCATTAAAAATTGGTAGATAAAAAAAAATCAATAGATGAATTAGTAAATCTAAAGATCTTACTTGCAGGCCAAGATGATTTTGAAAGAGACAGCCATGACTCCACCATGTAAAATCAACATCTGATACATACTCAAATGCCAGCGATATCATATTTCTTTCTTTTATTAGACCTGGGCTTCTATTTCCTCGGCCATCCACTTAATTTCCATCGGATGCAGAATGTGAGTCCACTCCTCCAGCTGTGCCTCGCTGCACCTGAGAGATCCACTTTGACATTCTAGAGGTTGGTCGAAGGAATTCACTGGTCGTGATGTTGATGCATGGATATTAGACCAGCCTCGGGATCTTGTGCTCGGAGATATCCCACTGAGGCGGCATCTTGTCAGACCAACGTGACCAACAACAATACATCGGTCCAGTTCATATATATATATATATATACACACACACACACACACACACACACACACACACACACACACACACACACATACACACACACACACACACACACACATATATATTTCAAATTCAAACCACAACACAGATAGGAAAAAGCATCTCAGTTCTCTTCTAAGACCTCTCTATCTGGCACAACGTAAAGAAAGGAGGTGTAAGAGGAAAAACCAAGGCTCGGAGTTACTCTTTAAGATGTTGTGCATGATTTATGTTTTCGTTAACTAGCCCTATTTGCTGCTCTTTACTTCTGTCTGAAAAGCTGCCAGTCACTGGAAAGCCTCCATCCCTTAAATCTGAGCAACCGCAGAAAGGACACAAAGCAAACCTTTAAGTCATTAAGCTGCACTCGCTTTACAGCTGCATCGTACATCTCTCTCCGAACCCTGCAGCAAATGATACGTAAAAAGCTGAATCTGACACACCAGGGAGACACGAGTGAAATGTCACTTTAGAACAACAGGTTCAGTCTAACACTGATTTTCTAAGAATACAGGCAGTGGACGTATAATACACTGGCAATGCACCAGAGTACTGTGAATGCACACATTTGTTGATACACTAAAAGTGGGTGAGTGGCAACAAATGTGTGTTTAGCTAAATCACTAACTTCCTGCAGAAGAGTCAGGGCACATCTAGTGGTGAAGCTGCACATTGCAGTGGAGTATCCCTCACTTCTCGCTCCCCTTCCAAGCATGTAGGTGGTAGGCTTAAGTCATCGTTAAAATCTCCAAAGGAATTTTGTTTGTGCATTATGGGCTACTGTAAAAAACATGGCAGTCCAACGTGGCTGCCTCTGAAGAGAGGATTCACTCTTGATATAAATGTAGAAGGCTTATTCTAAGGTAAGGAAGACAACTATTTGTGTCCTCCGGTGATTTTATTAACACCCATATCATTACTTTATTTTCCATTTTTACCAACATGAATAATTTCTCCAAAATCTCACACAATGGACCTGGGATGTTTTCTTATACATTATGAAACATATCAGTAAATAATGAATCTTTAACATCCTTTGATTGTTTCTTCCAGTGGTGACGATGAATTCACACTAGAGTGGTGCAGTTCATATTAGCAGTATATTATATTAACAGTATACCAACAGTCTAATATTAGCTTTCTCACCTTTGACAATCGCAATTAGGTTAGATTGTACAGATCATCTTGCTAAGCAAAATATGTGAGTATCCATCACAATTTTCAACAATCATCCAAATCCCAATGCAAAAAAAAACTCATCTACTTTAAGGACTGAGGGACCCTACAATTTTGGTTTGGCCTAGAAAAATAATTTCAGCTCACTACACACATGCAGTATTGACTCTGGCAATGTGATGAGATCTCACAACCAATTACAGCCTTGCCCATCCACCCAAACTGACTTCCACACTGGAAACACTTCATCAGCCCACACAAACACAGGCCAGTGCCGCCAAAAAAATTAATAAAAAGTGTCGTTCTCTGCAACAGAAACACTTGGCATCACCCACAGCTGTAATGTGTGTCCATCTCGAGGAATATATAAAGAACCTCTCAAGGCACAAGTAGCCTCTTGGTGAGCGGCAGAGTGCCGGTCCGAAGCATTTATTGTTGTCTGGAGAGAGCCTTTATGTAAAATGTCTGCACCTCCCATTTACTGAGTGGCGCTGCACCACCGCTCAACACTGATGTGACTAATGTTGATGGTACTAGAGTCTGCACGCTGTGGGAAGGTGTTTCTCCATGTCTGCTACATGTGTTTGGGCAGGTGTGCAGGTGTGTGTGTGTGTGTGGGTGTGTGTGTTTGTGTGTGTGTGTGTGTGTGTGTGTGTGTGTGTGTGTGTGTGTGTGTGCGTGTGTGTGCCGGTGTGCTCTGACACCCACTGTGCCCTCACTATCATCTGGTATGATTCACACTGAATTCATTGGAAAGCTCAGATCCTTCAGATCTCCTTTAGTTCTATTTTATGTTTGTATGTCTATTTGTGTCTGTGATTTCACTTGTGTAGTTGTTCCTGCTGGCACATCTTGGTCAGGTCATGTTAGTAAATGAGAACTGGTTCTCAAACATTTTACCTGCTAAAATAAAGGTCAATAATAATAATAATAATAATAATAATAATAATAATAATAATAATAATAATAATAATAATAATAATAATAATAATGATAATGTATAATGTAATAAATAGATAATGTGGCAAACCCCTGACAGTACAAACCCTTAATTACTGTAAAGGTGCACCGTGTGAGATCTAGTTACAAAACACACAATTTAAATGTATATTTTATGTGAGTATAATTACCTAAATGTATAATTTGTTCTCATGTGCAGGCCCTCTATACTAAGGCTGCCCAGAATGGACAAATTCAACCCATTTTGAGTTGTAATGGTTGCAAGAGGCTCCAATATTGTTTGCTGCTTCAACTCATGTGTTTGTTGGTTGGTTGGTTTGTTACTTAGCAGAGGAGACAGTAGAAGAATGCACAGCTGCTCTAAACGCATGTTGTTTTAACTTTACTTAACAACCTCTCTGTGACTTGACAAATCATTTCAGCATGACTGAGCATTATGCACTAGCTACCATCACCGCCATGGAAGATTAAGACCAGCGGTCAAAGCCGCAATTCTTGCCTTAAGGTTTCGTGTCATCCACAAACACACAAACACACACACACACACACACACACACACACACACACACACACACACACACCATCCCACCACACACATGTAAATATGGCAGACGCCCTCGGCCTCTTACAAGGGAGGAAGAGGAGCTGGAGGCAGCGGTGAGTGTGGAGACAGACCGGAGGGAGGAATGAAGAGGCAGGAACACACACTTCTGACATGAGGTCTCCCTATTAGTCCTGTCGCCATGGCAACCCAGGTCATCCCACTGTCCACTAATTGCTAGGAGTGTGATGTGGTGGGTGGCTAAAGGGAGGCGCGATGCTGACAGCGGTGCTGAGCGAGTGTGAGGTCAGGGTGGTGACAAACGGTGGCCACGCAGCAAGGCCACTCTGCCATTTTTGGCAGATGCATTCGTGTTGTTAAAAGCAATCGATCGCTGAGGCGAAGATGAACGGTATCTTTGGCGCCCTGGGAAAAAAAAAAAATAACAGAAAAAAAAACCTAACAACACATGCAGGGGTTTACAGAGCTATTGATTAAGGATGCAGATTTGCTCAGCGGATGAACTGAAGCAAATCTGGTGACACACGGCGCCGAGCGTGGGGAAATGATAGCATTTGTAGCCGTGGCCATAACAAGGTGGCCGAGTTCATTAAGCAGCTGTTTGGTTTTTGTAATGGCCATCATTACGCCGCCCTGTGTATTGGCACTTGTATTGACCTGTTGGACAGTATTAACCGAGGGTGTTCTAGTGGGAGTTTGGATGTGACATCATTAGGAGCTTTTGCATTAGCTTCTTCCAATAAGGAGGTTGAAATAATTATATTTGTATTTCATATTGTTACACTGTTTCATGCCTATAAAGTCCTGGTGACTTTTGCTTTTCTGTAATGCAGAGGGACACGTACAAAAGCACACACAATGTACTTTCACGCACGCACACACACACACACACACACACACACACAGCATCTTCACAGGCTGCAAGCTGTTCAGATTAATGGCAGGCAATTGATTGTACACGCTTCGTTTCAACACCCTATGTATGGAACGGGTGAAGGCCATATAGAATCAATGCAAATCCATTAACACAGGCAGCCAGGTGTCAGCTATGTAACAACTACTGATTTCCAGCCTCTTAGCTTAGCTCCAATTAAAGTCTCTCAACAAGGGCCAGCAGCCACATCCATACTGGATCTATACTGTACGGTTATTGTGTTTTGCCAAGCACACCAGCTGAGCCTTTCAGAGCCGTAGCACTGCTGGACAGGTAAGCGTTCTCAGAGAAGAGAGAGACTCCCGAGCATCACGGCGTGAACGACTGTCCTCGAGCTCACGGCTCCAGCTCCTCTAAACTGACTGCACATCCTGGAAGGAGGGAGGAGAGGGGGGGGGGGGGGGGGGGGGGGGGCCCGGGGGGAGGGGGGGGGGGGGCGTAGCTCTGGAGTCAAGGAGGCACCTACCAAATTGGCAGCCATCAAAAATCGATACCAAACAGAATCAGTATGCACGTCTTGTACCGTTTGTGAAGGCTGCTGGTCCACACACACCCACTTAAGACGCTGTGAAGGTGTGAATGGAATACACACGTCTAGATTCACGCAACCTGGTGTTTGAAGGTCTGCATCCACAAATGGAACTGAAGGCGCATATATATATATATGTGTGTGTGTGTGTGTTTCCAGTGTACTTTGTTTGTTTATGTCAAGGATGAGATGTATATGATGGGTCAGCATGATTCTGGGCCTTACCTTCGCTGCAGTCATTGCCTTGGTAGCCGGTGTCGGAGCAGTCGCAGACGGCCTGGTCGTTGACTACGCTGCACACCCCTCCGTTCTGGCACTGGTGGTCCGGTCCGCAGCCGGCTGTGACCGTGACGCCCTCGGAGCTGTCCAGCGGCACCAGCGAGCCATTGATGCTCACCGTCGTGATCCAGCCGCGGAAGGCCGGGTGTTCCCGCACCGACGGCGAGGTGAGGCGCAGCGGCGAGGTGTGAAGCTCTGGCGTCACCCCGCCCATGTAGGTGTGGCTGAATACCGTCATGTCTCTCCGCTTGCTCTTCACTTCCGCCCAACCTTCCAGCCGCCCGTCCACCTCCAGCGAGGTGTTCCTCCAGTCCCGCTTGACACGCACCGCGTGCCATCGCCCGTCGCTCACCGCCACGCCCGACTGCAGCTCGGCCGGCTCGGCGCAGAAGATGGAGAAGCGCAGGTGGAGGTGGCCGTGGAGAAGCAGCAGCTCCAGGAAGTCACAGAAGCCCTCATCGTCCAGGTAGAGCAACAGGCCCTCCTGGCTGTGAGTCCGCAGGCTGAAACTCAGCACACTCTCGCAGCAGGCGTTCCACACCGGGAAGCGTCCCCACTGACTCGACACTCCTCCGAACTCCAGCACCTCCCCTTGGGCCTGGCCCCCCACACTGCATAGGCACAGCCCCAAGAAGAGCAGTGGGGCTGCCGCCCAAACACACACCGCCATCACACTCATACACGCACTCGCTCGCTCTCACACACACTGAAGGAAATATTGGCTAGAGCTGGGTTGGTCCCTCTAGCCTACAGCGCATGGTGACCACCGTAGGGTCCTTTGAAGAACACTCTCTAGGTGTGGCAGGTGCGCCCCGCTTTTATCGGTGGTGAGGCTGGTATGTGATAGAGCTCCAGTAGAGGGGGGGAGGGGTGGGGGCGGGGTGGGGGGGGGGGGGGGGGGGGGGGGGGGGGGGGGGGGGGGGGGGGGGGGGGGGGGGGGGGGGTTAGGAGTCAAACGGTGGCTCCCTCCGTCGTTTCAGCACCTTCGAGGCATCTTCTTTGGCCTTGACCTGGCGTAGGCGTCTTTTACGAGATCTTCACCGTCTTCTCTCCATTCAGTCTTTCATTCGCCACATCTGATACGTGAGAGTCCAGTTGTGTGAACATCTGTGTGAGTGTTAGATACATGTCGGGGGGGATGTGAGCTTCATCTCTGTGCCCTAGATAGGGCCTTATCCTGTGTGCAGACAACTCCCCACAGAGTGCGAGTACGAGTGTGTGTGTGTGGCTCACACACTGGTAATGGAGAGAAACGACACCGTCATTGCAATTTTGGTCGCCCCCCTCCTCTTCGTCTTAGTAGGGCAAGACGTACAGTGTGTGTGGTCAGAATAATCTGTGTGTGTGTGTGTGTGTGTGTGTAAGTGAGGTATGTGCGTTCCTCACTGCCGCGTCATCACTCTCTCCAGCGACCTACAGAGGGAACAGAGACGGCACAATCAAGCAGGGTCACACACGTAGGTAGACACACACACACACACACACACACACACAGCATAGACAAGCTCCTGCTGCTGTAATTCTCAAATTACTCCTTCTCATGCATTTTTGCACACACACTACACTCTCTCTCTCTCTTCCCCCTACACACACACACTCTCTCTCACACACTCTTTGCCTTTTTCTCTCCCTCTATTTCTCTCTCTCTCACACACACACACTCTCCCTCACACACATTCTCTCTCCCTTCCTCCCTCCCTGTGTTTCTCTCTCTCTGTCTCTCTCACACACACACACACACAGCATATTTGAGAAGCCAGAATCACCGTCTTGTCTGTCCAAGAACATATTGGACAACGAATCTTCATCGATATGAATTCGTTCTACCTAAGCCACACAACGACGACTGGAGCCAAACACATACTGCGCGGGCCCGCGGGCACACGCACGCGCTTCATCAGCACCTTCTCGAGCTCACATCATGCCGCAGATTCTTCCAAAAAGGTGCCGTACCTGCCCGTGCCTGTCGTAAACACGAACTCAAACGTTTTGTTTTGTTATTAAACAAAGATCGTGTTGGGATGTATTAATAAAAAATAACTTTCTTTCAAACGGGGATGATGAACGTTTTTCGCTCCATCGTCCAACAGCCTCCTCCTCCTCCTCCTCCTCCTCCGGCAGCACCGCCACAAAGCGCGGTGGCAACTCGGCGTACGCTGCGGCGAATGACTCAAACGCGCTTTATCGAATTAGCGGCAAGAACCTGAACACACACACACACACACACACGCACACGGACTGAAAACTGAAACACACAGCGACAACAACACAAAAATAGCAATATCACCATTTCCACACAGCTGCTCTCGGTGAAAAGGCGCAAAGGAGGCGGCAGCACGGTTATTGATAGACAGGGTGAATGAATGCGGTTGAGGTATCGATTGTCGATTTGCGGCCATATACCTCCGCTCCATTTTTTCTCCCTCCGCCGCCGCCGCCGCTGTTCGGACACACCGGCGGCACCACCTGCGTCTGTGACTCGCCGTTTCTAAATAAATCCACCTGCCCCATTGACGTTGACGGTTTACGGTCAGAATGGACAGAGATGACAATATATATAAATATTTTTTTAACCAAGCCGGAGAGAATAGACCCTACCTACTTCACGCGCATCCTGTGGTCCTCAGGCACCAGCGCCGCCCGCCTCTCATCGATTTCCCTTCCCATTTAGGTGGAGGTGGAAGCCGCGAGACGGCAGCGGCGCGCCCGGTGCTACGGAGCCGGTGTTACCGTTCAGAAACAAGATTATCACCCGCTCTCCTCCAGGCTACCGTAGGGCCCCTCTCTCTCTCTCTCTCTCTCTCTCTCTCTCTCTCTCTCTCTCTCTGCGAGTCGATGTCTCTCGCCCCTCTCGCTCTCCTGAGGAGGAAAAGGTGCAGTCTGATGCTTTCCGCGAGACTCGGCAGAGGCGGCTGCGTCACGTGGTCAGGAGAGAGCGCTTGTGTGTATGTGCGCGTGTGCATATACGTGTGGTAGAGAGAGAGAGAGAGAGAGAGAGAGAGAGAGAGAGAGAGAGAGAGAGAGAGAGGGGGGGGGGGGGGGGGGGGGGGGGGATGATAATGAAGCGAGAAGAGGGAGGAGGAAGATGCGAGTGATTAAATCCGAGAGTGACAGAAACGACGGCCCTTTTGATGAGAGACAGAGAGAGAGAGAGAGAGAGAATATTCTGTTTCTTCTTCCTCTTCTCTCCCACACAGTCACATGTGAAATGACACACTTAGTCACACACACACACACACACACACACACACACACACCACACACACACACACACACACACACACACACACACACACACACACACACTAAATCACCGTCATCTCTCAAACACTATGTGGCCAGAAGTTTGTGGACAACAAATGAATCCAGTCCTGCAGCTAATTCTGAAACAGCCCAGAGAGCACGCACAGATGTGGGTCAGCTCAGGTAACAGTCCTGCAACTTCTTGTTTCCCCAAACAAAAGGAATGGGAGCTTAGAGGGGCACATTTGTGAAAGTGCAAACGTGGCCTGAAATCCTCAAACGTGCTTCCTAATGGCCCTTTAGCCGAAGGTGGAGCCAGGACGTGAGGCAGCCCACGTTAACATGATTCCAAAAGAACAAAACCAAACGGGGCCGTCTTTGCTTCACATGTGGAGTTGCTATGGAAACTAGGTAAACGAGAGAGGACCAGGACCTTTTGACCCTCCTCTCGAGGGCCCCTCATGGGTCCAAAACAAAGTGAATGTTAGGATCTAGTGACGCTTTTTGGTAAAATATCAAATGTGATCAGAATACTCCGAAAGAAATGGACTCCCTTTTTAACAAGACAAGACAAAACAAGATAAGACAAAAAATTACATTTGCACACATATTATTGCACATGAGATTCCCATGTTAGAATACTAATGAGTAATATACTATTATTGTATAGTCTTTATATTGTATCTTGTAGTACTATGATATTCGCAATGGCTGCTACTTTTGAATGAGAGGTTTAACAATAGCAGGTGAGTGGAACCTGAATAGCTTTGGTGTCTACATACTTCTGGCCATGTTGTGTGTTAGACACAGCAGAGATGTACAGTACGTCTGTGTGTGTGTGTGTGTGTGTGTGTGTGTGTGTGTGTGTGCGTGCACTGAATTTTTGATTTTGCTGTGTTTGACACGAAGCTCCGGGCAGTTGAACCTTCACATAGGTGTCCTCGCACCTGCCTGTAGCATCTTCACATTCATGCAGCACATGCAGACGTACACGAAAGCCCCGCGTTAGATCATCTGCACTCACACACAGTTCTTTTTCACACAGGGTTTTTCTTTTTTTCTTTTTTCCTTTTTTTTTACATCCAGTCCTCGGGAAGGACTCCAGCTGTGTTGAACCCAGCTTAGAGGTGCTCTCCCTGGGCTCTGGGGTCCAGCTGCTGCTCTTTTTATTCCCCCTCTCTTTCTCCCTCCCTCTCTCTCTCTCTCTCTCTCTCTCATGTGCTACTGTCTGTCTCTTACTAGCCAACACATCTGCTACCGTCTTTCTTCTTTTTTTTTTCTTTTTCTCCTCACTCTGCTTTGCCACTCACCCTCATCGAGTGTCAGAGCTGAAGGAGGAGGCGTAGTGGAGCTGGGGGCAGCTTGTAAAAAGAACAACCCTGACCCTGATCGGCGGATGCTGATTCAAGATCCGCACTAAAGAAATGACGAATGCCGGGACATTCATGCAGCCGTCAGTTGCACGCACACACACACACGCGCACACACACACACACACACACACACACGTACATTGTTCCTATTTTTGCACTGTATGTGTCATCTGTATGTTGCTGTGCATGTTGTGTGCAAGTTCAGAGCCTTCTGTCCAGGCTGTGGGAGATTTACTTGTGTACATATTTACTCCAGCGAGGCAGAGGGGCTGAGAGAGGGAGGGAGAGAGAGGGAGAGAGAGAGAGAGAGAGAGAGAGAGAGAGAGAGAGAGAGAGAGAGAGAGAGAGAGAGAGAGAGAGAGAGAGAGACAGAGACAGAGACAGAGGTAGAGAGAGAGAGTGAGAGAGAGTGAGAGAGAGCACACGCTTATAGGAGCAGTATATCATATGACCACACAGCTGGAACGTGATGGCTCCACATTGATTCCAGCTACAGATATTAAAGCAGACGGGGTTCGGGGGGGGGGGGGGGGGGGTTCGACCACAGTGACCGGCACCGGGGGGGGGGGGGGGGGGGGGGGGGGGGGGGGGGGGGGTTCGACCACAGTGACCGGCACCGGGGGGTGAAGATGGGAGGACTGAGCAAGTAGTGGAGCTCATGTTGTTGTGTTATGTGTGAGGGGAGTGGTGGTGGGGAGGGCTGGAGGGCTGGAGGGCTGGAGGGAGGGAGGGAGGGAGGGAGGGAGGGAGGGCATGATAACGAGACAGGGAGAAGGAGGAGGAGTTACTATGGAAACTATCTCAATATCAGCACCTGGTTCCCCATTGGACTGACCACCATCGCCACCACTCTCTACTCCTTCCTTCCTTACTCCCCCTTCCCCTCTCTCTCTCTCTCTCTCTCTCTCTCTCTCTCTCTCTCTCTCTCTCCCTCCCTCCATTCTCTCTCTCTCTCTCTCTCTCTCTCTCTCTCTCTCTCTCTCTCTCCCTCCCTCCATCCTCAGGGCAACCTGACCTTTTGGACAAAATGGCATTATAAAATAATAACCCCCCCCATTTCTTTGCTGCACAATGAAAAACACGGCGGAACATGCTGGTTGCAAACACGCCTTTTTAGTCCTGAGACAAAAGCACCGATCCACGAGCCGAAATTAACGATTGCACTTCAGAAATTGTAGTTAAGGAGAAATGAAGTATTGATCAAATAATTAACCCTTAACAAAGACAGATGGGGTTTAAATTATTGTTAAAAAAATCTCTATTTACTTTGTCTGTTTGGCTCCAAAGCTGTTGCTTTCTAAAAATTAGAGAAAAGCGCCGGCTCGCTGTGGTTTGATTACTTTCCCCCCGTATTCAAAGAATAACTGGTTTCAAGGATTTTCAAGCAACGCACGCCCTGCGTGTCCTGAAAGAAAGCAGAATGTATTCACGTCACTGCACATCACTGCACCAGGATTGGTGAAAAAGAATAAAGCCTGATATTGGAGAGAAATCTCACCACACACGCTCTCTATTCCACTTCCATATTTACCGATAAGATGATAGAACAGCACAAAGAGATTTTACTGTAAAAATATGATAGAGTTGAAACCCTGCGATGAACATCCCAGAAGCACATTGCATGGAGAAGAAATGCTCAGTATCCAAAAAGTCAGCCCGTAATTAGCATAGTCAGCATTTAACAGCACTGAGTGGTTTATTTTGGTTGTGGGTTGAGACAGTCAGTAACACTTCCTCTTGTGTGAATTATAATCTCATTAATTCGATGAAACAGCTCTAATGAACAAAGATAAAATATACAACACTAAACACAAAGATAAAAATAACAGGAGATTTCTCCAACTGATTTTATGACACTTCTATATTTGAAACATTTGTGTAAACATTTGGTTTTGTTTGAGTAAATCTCAGAACAGGAGAGTCAATTGAGGAGACTCAATGCAAAGCCAATCGTGGCCGACAATGAGATTGACATCTGGTTGACTATGGACGGGACTCCAGCATAACAAAGGACTGATCCACCCTCCAATCACAGCTACAGGTCATTTCAACACTTTGATGCAAAGAGCAGTGGGGAACTTCAATAGTAGTAAATAGTGACAGATGTGGTAAAGACAAGTAACTGCCTGTGCTCATCCTCTGCCACAGAAACGATCACCCACACTGGATCTATAGTGTTTGCGAGGTGGTAGCTCCGACAAGGCTCCGTCGTAGCCCAGCATGCTACAGCTAACACTGAGGGCAACGGGCTCAGGGGAGGGCATGTGATGTCGTCGTCCTAGGAAAGCATGAGTCATTTCACAGAAATGGCCGAAAACAGGCAACAACTACAATCCTACAATTTCATTTAGCAGATGCTTTTATCCAAAGCGACATAGTCCATCTGAGGGTGGATGGGGCGGCTGGGAATTGAACCCATGACCTCACGCAATCGAAGTGCCATACCACTGAGTCAAAAAAGTTGTCTAGTGCGGTGATCCTTAACTGGGGGGTCGGGACCCAAAAGTGGGTCGCTGGCCTTTGACAGGAAAAAAAAAGTTGCTGTTATGCTTTTATTTTATTTTATTTTATTTATTTGTCATCCATTCACATTCCTTTACAGTAGGTGGTGATAATTCCCTGTAATGCTCACATACACCTACAATTTCACAGATAAAAGAAAGCCAGCAAAGTTTGTTTTCATACGCCAATTGATCAAGTTCAACACCGGCTACCTGCGATGTGAATTCTCTTACATCAGTTTGGGTCGCGGCTCGTCTCAAAGGGTGACGGTGGGTCCTGAGGCCAGGCCGGGTTGAGAACCACTGGCCAAGTGGACTCAACCAAAACCCATCCTGCACGTCTTTGGATCGAGGAGGGAGGCCACAAAACAACCCAGTGACATGCAATCGGCCCAGCCGATTGGGATTCAAACCGAAGACCCTGCGGCCACTAGCTCCACCGCCGTAAGCTAGCGTCCAAAAAAAAAAGCCGTCCACCTCCTCGGACCCGCTCGGGCCCGGTTCCTCCGTGCGCCACGGAGACCCCGCTGCGATGCATCGCCGCTGGGGAAGAGGCGCAGGGGAAGAGGCATTAGACCACCGGCGTTATGAAACTGCTGCGGCTCTATCGGACATTAACCGTGACAGATATGGGCCGCCTCTGATTGCATTAGTCCTTATTGAATGATGAGGCGGACGGGCTGGGTTCCGTGCATTCCTCCCACCGCGTTCCTTCGCCCCCTCGCTCACTCGGCTGCTCCCCTTCCCTCCCTCTGACAGGCTGACAGCAGGCACTGACCCCTGACTCTTTGCCCACTCAGCAGGGAGAAGGTCACTGTATTTGTGTGTGTGTGTGTGTGTGTGTGTGTGTGTGTGTGTATACGTGTAGAGAGTATTTTTCTTTATAGATGTGCGCGTGTGCGCGCCGGCGCCGTTTGTGCACGGGTAATATGTGTCTGAACTGCCAGCAGAGAGAATATACAGCCAAAAATAAAAACTCATCTGTCAGCATTCAGAGCGCGTGTGTATGTGTGTATGTGTGTGTGTGTGTGTGTGTGTGTGTGCGCGCCCATATTTTGTGCCTGCAGTCAGTTTGTGCTCCAGTCTTTGGAGCTTGCAGTTGGAAACGGTGAGGTTTACCTATTTTGTGCAGTGAACGGTGACAAACATCACAGGGGTGAGGTGAGGGGAGGGGAGGGGAGGGGAGGGGAGGGGAGGGGGGTTGGTGAGGAGGGGGCGGAGCTGAAGTGCCATGTAGCAAAATCTCAGTTTTTTAAAACCAGGCTTATATGCATGTGTGCAGACCGGAGACTTTAAAAACACCGTATTTACACTGTGTGGAGAGCATGTGATTATGCGGCTGAGTCACGCTTACCATCATTCATATGGCAAAGGGCGCGGGCCCCTGCTCGGGAACAAATGTGTGTGCATGTGCATAAATGAGTTAGTGTGTGTGTGAGAGTGTGTTTGACAGGCAACCACCCTTTTCTAAATGAGATTAAATGGGAGGTTTGTCTCTAATCGTGTTGTAATGAGTTTCTGTGTAGCTCATACATTTCCTAATTCCACTTGCCAATAGTGCAAACAGCCACGTGCGCATATGTGTAAACGTGTGTGTGTTGCAGTGTGTGTGTGTGTGTTGCCGCGTGCGAGGCAGGAGAGGTCACCTCCCTGTGCTCTAATGCTCATTTATAACAATAGCGCCGACTTGTCCTCATCAAAAGGATTGGGGTTTCTTAACACAAACAACATTAGCTCATGTGTGCACACCTGCACACACATGCATGGACACACACTGCAACACACACACACACACACACACACACACATACGCAACAACAAGAGTGAATGCACAGTCCATCTGCGTATGGATTGGTGTTGTCACTGGAACTCTCAGCAGGCATTAGCATTGATCATCTGACCAGCAGAAGAAGAGTGAGCGACAAGGTCCAAACAAAGCCTGTCTGATTCTGGGTCTGGGTGTGTGTGTGTGTGTGTGTGGTGTGTGTGCGTGTGCGTGTGCGTGTGCGTGTGCGTGTGCGTGTGTGTGTGTGTGTGTGTGTGTGTGTGTGTGTGAGAGAGAGAGGAGGTTGAATGGAAGGAAGGGAGGTGTGTGTCTGTGTGTGTGTGTGTGTGTGTGTGTGTGTGTGTGTGCGTGCGCGGTGACAAATAGAAAAAAGTCACAGATCCATAGTTCATTAGCCCTCCCAGCGCCGCCCGTGTGCACGCCGAGCTCCGTGTGTGGCTGTGTGCATCCGAGTGACCATAAATCTTGACCTATGAGCCGCTATTGGTTGTCATGGCGACGCAGCCACTCTCAGCCTACGGCACTTCATGCCCTACAGTTAAGGGTCAAGGGTCGGAGCGGTTGTTTCGCGGCGGAACGGACTCTCAGAGCAGATAATGAACAGGGAGAAACCGGTAAGAAGGAACACATCGCCGACTTTTACCTTCCACCTTTGACCTTTTACCCCGTGGCCTCAGAAATGTCGCGGTGGCGGCGCGGCGCGCGCGGAGAACCGCTCCGGCGGCCGACCGCCCGAAGCTACACGCACCTCACGGTGCGGGGAGAGAACGAATCTAATCAAGTGGGCACACGTGCACGGCTCAGCACACACACACTCAGAGTGTAGGACACACTTACAAATAATGGAATGCAGAATGGGATTTCATCAAGTCTGGCCACAGGCACATGGACTCCGGAATTTACACTTGAAAAGAATCGAGGAGGTAAAACACAGATGTAAACTATTGATATGCAAAGCTAAAAGCCAATTAGCTGCTTTAGTTCCATCCATCCATCCGTGGGTATACTCACATGCTTCAGAAGCAAGGAGGCGAATAAAGGTAAATCATAGAGTGGCTTTATGTGCAATTAGAATAGAATAGAATGGAATAGGATATCATTCCTTTATCATGAAATAGCTTTATCTCCTAATGGGGAAATGGAACAAATAGAAATCCTCAGATTTTACACCAGTTGGTTCAGGGTTCATAAATAAATAAGAATACAAAATATTTGACCCAGAATGTTTTGCTGTGCATTTGTATGCATGAGGGTCAAAGGAGGAAGCTAGGGCCGAGAGGTGGCGTGCAGGTCATTAGCACGTTATGAAAATAAACTATTTACATTTATATTTACTCAATTATAAGCGACATGTTTTTGGCCAGTGGGAGGAAGCCGAAGTGTCTCGCTTGAAGCGGGATTTGAACCAGACATCCTGGTTCCTGTGAGGCAACACATCAACCCACCAGGCTGTTAAAAAAGCAACTCCATCATGGCACATTAGGTCATCGGCTTCCATGAGAGCTATAAAGGTCTCACGTGACCGTCTGGATGGAAGAGGCATTACATCAGCTCATCAGGGGAGAAACGGCCGCACAGGAAGACCAGAGCAGGACCAGGATCCTGGTGGCGACCGCTGCCCCATGTCGCCACCCACATTTGGGTTCAGGGTCCTGATACTGTTTTTATTTTGTTTATTTTTTTTAAACTGTCATTTTAAATGATGAGCGAGTCTCAAACATCTGGGAATGTGAGAAGTCACATGCGCGTACTGGAGGTTGAGAACGGACGTACTGATGCGGTCTGTGCTCTCTCAGTTCATCCTGGAGGTGTCGAGTGAAGTTTAGGTCAGGACTATCGAGGAGGAAATCAAACAGTGAGAAGCCTTTTTTTTTTTTTTTTTTATCACCACAAACTCTTGCCCCAAAGTTGCAGGCACAGTCTTTTTCTAAATGCTGCAACATTAAGGTATCCCATAATAGCAGCCGGCCCTGGATGAGAAGCCGTACATACGCAAAATATAGTTGGCATTCATGATGCACATGAAGTGGCCCGTTTGTGTGTAGGCAGGTGCAAGTAGCAGGGGGAGAGAGAGAGGGGGGGGGGGGCTGTGGGGTGTAGCACGAATTAGGAAGTGTGAGCGCAGAGAGGAGGGGGGGGGGGGGGGGGGGGGCGTTCCAGGTGACAGTGAGATCGTTGAGACGCTAATTGTCCATTTTCAATCCCCCATAAAGTTTAACAGCCACTCTGCCTCCACATGTTATTCTAACTCAGTAACAGAGTATACCTCTGGGATGTACAGCTATTCCTCCTCCAACCCCCCCCCCCCCCCCCCCCCCCCCCCCCCCCCCCCCCCCC
>JAFBJT010109352.1:89422-103413 GCA_016785325.1 Chascanopsetta lugubris
CTATCCCGACAAGACTCCGAAAAGCAAATCCATGCCTTTATATCTTCTAGGCTGGATTACTGTAACTCCTTAATGTCAGGATGTCCCAGTAGGTCCCTGAAAAGCCTCCAGCTGGTCCAGAATGTTGAGCCCATACACTGACTGGAACCAGAAGACCAGATCATATAGCTCCCGTCTTGGCTTCCTTACACTTGCTCCCAGTAAAAAGTAGAATAGATTTGAAAATCCTACTTCTTTCTTACAAGGCCCTAAATAATCAAGTCCCGTCCTACATTAGAGAACGTATCACTCCCTACAAACCAAATAGATCACTCCGCTCCCTAAATTCAGGCCTACTGGTTGTTCCCAGAATTAATTAAAGTAGCACAGGTGGTAGAACCTTTAGCTACCAAGCTCCTCTCCACTCTCAGCTCAGGAGTCTGATTCTGTCTCTACCTGGGGAGGCTCAAAACGTACCTTTCTGACATATAGTCAAAACTAGATCAGGCGAGTCCCGAGTTGAACAGTTCACACATTAAACTGCCATAGGCTTAGACTGCTCAGGGGAATTTCCCATCATGCACTTAGAATGAGCACTTATGTAGATTGAGCACTCTTCCTTCACCCCTTTTCTTTCTCATCACTCTGTTCTCAATTTCTCATCTCTGCCACAAACCATATGCCACCCCTACTACATTTAACCCATTAAACCACATGCACCACATGTTAAACAATCTTCCATTGTTTTTCCAGCTATGCAGATGCTTGGTGAACAGGATGAAGCCAAGATGGTGACAATGACACATCATGTCACATCGCAAGTCCTAAGCCATGGGTCCTGAACATGTGGGCGAGCCGTCATGAACCCAGAGATCAAAATGGACTTAAACCAAAACGGACTCAAACATTTAATCATTTACATTACATCGTTATTGAACATTCTATGTAATATCTATTGCACGTCTGTCCGTCCTGGGAGTGGATCCCTCACCTGTGACTCTCCCTAAGGTTTCTACCTTTTCTTTTTTTCCCTGTTAAAAGGGTTTTTTCCCCAGTAGTTTTTCCTTACCCTTGCTGAGGGTTTAAGGACCGAGGATGTTACCCACCCTGTGAAGCCCTGTGAGACAAACTATGATTTGTAAATGTGGGCTATATAAATAAAATTTGATTTGATTTGATTTGATATCGCGATAGCTGAGACTAGCTTAAAAACGAATTAACATAACTGACAACATGGATTCAATTCTCTCTCCACTCGAACCGGAGCAGACCTCACAGATATCTTTCAGGTGCTTGATGTAGTCTCTCTCTGTGCTCATGATCTCATTGATGACATTGGTCCTCATCTGTTCTTTGCATGGTAGGCCAGGTCCCTTTAACAAGCCCAGAGCTGCCTGGTCCTTCTCCCCAGTATGTGCGTGATCCTCCAGGTGGGCCAAATACTCCTCCATTGGCTCATCCTGGTTTACGCGCAACTGAGGAAGACACAAACAGGTGTAGTCACTAATCAAACAGAGCCATTAAAGCAGTGGTTCTCAACTGGTCTGGGTTCTGGACCCATCTTAATGACGAGCCACGACCCAAATGAAGGAACATATAAACTTCTCAAATGTATTCAAAGGTGTAGTGTGTCATTTTTGTCACTTCTAAAAATGATTACAAAACAATTACATACTGACATTTTCATGAATTTATAATAAGCCAAAAAAATGAGCCCATTAATGTGTATTTACATGAGGAGCACGTCCTCTCTATGTGGGCTGCCATGTTTTTAGTAGTAAAAGTGGACATACTCAACATCTCTTGAGTTTCAATGACAACTGAAGTCTACCATAGGTTCTCCTGCCTAATCAGAAGGGTGAGGGTGAGGTGATGGATACAACATGCAACTTCACCTCTGGATGTCACCAAATCGTACACACGAAAAGATGCAGGTGGCAATGTGGAGAAGGAAATATTCCCTTTTATGCCCAGTTAGCTTCGTTTTAGTGTAGTCGGTGTCAAACTTGTATTTCACCGTAGTCAATTAGCACATGTAAACATACAGGTTTTCTTCGATCTGTGAATGGCGGGTGTGTATTAGCATTACAGGGCATCATCGCCACCTACGGTTAAGGAGTGTGAATAAATGACATGAACAATGCTCTTCGAAATAAAAGCACAGGATTTTTTTGTTTAATTTCTTCCCCAGTCAGAGTCCCGCGACCCACTGAAAATAGGTCCACGACCAACTTTTGGGTCGTAACCCACCAGTTTAGAATGACTGCATTAAAGGACATGTGTCCAATCTATTATGTCTTTGAGGGCGGACACCCACTCACCCGCACAAAGCTGGCAGGAAACCAGCCCTCGCTGTCCATGATCCGACCCCACCACCACTCCTTGTTGGTGGCATCCACTACTTCGATGACATCACCGGCCTTGAAGCCAAGCTCCTGGTCGTCCATGGTGACATGGTCCCAGAGCGCCTCTGCGTACACCACGCTGCCATCGCTGATCAGCTGCAGAGGAAGCACCACAGAGAGGATAAGGTCAGGAGAGAGTTTATTCATTGCTACATTCAACACATTGTATAGATTAAATTTCTGTCATTTTTGTCACTTGTCAAAATATTACAAAACAATTACATGCCAACATTCTCATAGCAGTGGCTCAGTGGTTAGAGTAGTCACCTTTGGAACCAAAGGTCATTGGTTCAAATCTGCCTCAGTCACTGTCACTGATACCCAGAAGGACCCATGCCCATTGGTGGAAACACCCTGCAACCTGAATAAGTGGTTGAAGCTGACATGACATTTTCCTGAATTTATAACCACCTAAATGTATTATTATTTTTAATTACCCTTAAGTGTGCATTTACATTTCTGTGTATTTACAGGAGTGGATCCTCTCTACAGGGGATGCCATGTTTTTAGAGTAACCCGGAGCGGACACACATCTATTGAGTTTTAATGACAACTGAAGTCTACCCTCGGTCCTCCTGCACCAGAACGGTGAGGGTGAGGTGATGGATACAACAAACAACTTCACCTCTAGATGTCACCAAATTGTAGACACTGCACCTATAACATAATATAAGGCAGGGTGGGTAATTACATTTCCAGGGGGGCCCCATAAGAAACCCAGATTTTTACCAGGTGCCAAAAAATCGTATATATAGACAAACTTTGTTATATCAAGACCTGTTGTTATAATACAATTACATTATTGAAAACATCTTATAAGCAATTGTTTCATGTATTATCTATATCATCTTCATTTTAGTAACAATTACTCAAAACACTGTGAAAACAACATAACTTTACAATCAGGATTTATCAAATGTATGTCAGGAAAGCAATTTAAAGGTGCAGTGTGTACAATCTTGTCATTTTTGTCACTTCTAGAAAATATACAAAACAAATGCATATTCACATTTTAATAATTATATAATCACCTCAAAGTAAAAAATAATTCATTACCCTCAAATAAGCCCATCAATGTATATTCACATGAGGAGGGGTCCTCTCTGTGGACACGACATACAACAACTTCACCTCTGATGTCACTAAAACGTACACACTGCACATTTAAAAGCAAATACAGCATGCGAGGGGAAGCCACAGGAAGAGGAGGGTGATGAGGTGAAGTCAGTGATGAAGATACTGCAGGGGTCATATTTCACACCATCTTGTACACACCAAAGGTTTCACTGCGTCAACATGGCCACAGGCTCCACATCCCTCACGCTGCCCAGCTGCTTCCTTCACTTCTGCAGAGGCGTCACAAATGAACTGGACCATACCAGTCCCACATCCTTCCCCACTACAACCGGCTTTATTTCAAAAGGTAGGTATCCTGATGTCTCTCACTGCTTCAATTCATTTTTCTCTCAGTGATCCATCTCTCAATTTCACCTATCCATCATGGCACCTTGGAAAACAGACGATGTGGCTGTTGCTAAGCAACACACCCACACTCTCTTTCCACTCTGATGCCTTTCTCTCCAGAATCCCACAGTATCCTTTCATTGAATGTTAAGAGAGTGAACCACCACATACAGCTCGTTGTGAACAGGATGGTCATCCTTGCCATTACTTTAAAAGTGCAGTGTGTACGATTTCGATCAAGTGTTATCACCTCTATCGGTAGGAATTGGATTGCAAAACAATTACAAAAATTTTACGAATGTATTATCACCTCAATATATGATAGGTTTTTACATTACCCTTAAATGAGCCCTTTAATGTATATTTACATCAGGAGTGGGTCCTGTCTATAGTGGATGCAGTAAACATCTTTTGACCTTTCATGACAACTGAGGGCTACCACAAGTTTTAATGTGAGCTTGAATGGGAAGGGTGATGGATACAACATGCAACTTCACCAATAGATGTCACCAAATCTTACACACTGTACCTTTAACAATCTAGTGTTGCTAATAGGTAATGTATACACATGCATACACACACGCACGCACACACATACACACACACCCAATGGCACCTTGTCACAATCTAATGTGCACAGCTTAATAGGGCATAAAAGGGTCTAGTGGGGCTTTTGGCTCAGAGCTTTTTCTGAACACACATGCAAAGACACTAAACACCCTTGTAGAATGTGTGGGGTCCTGGGAGTTCATGGAACACACCAAATATCCACATCTACAAAATATTGTTTTCACACACAGGGTGCCTTTATGTACGTGTATAGAGGACAGAATAGATCAGAATTCTCTTATAATGAACAGGATTGTCAGCATGGAAACAGCGTGTGCTTCCATCCATCTCTCTCTCTCTGTATGTGTTTTCCTCACTCTCCTTCGTATTCAAAATTGTATTTTAAAATACACCTTAAATTAAAAAAATTAAAAAAAAGAATGTTAGTTCAATTTAAGTTGGAAAAAATGGCAGAGATTTTTACAATTTGTTTTATTTGTATCACTGCAACACAAGAGGTGCAGGATCCTATTAAAAATGTTCTGGTCCTAACGAGGGAGGTGTAGGATCCGACACGAATTAAGCACTGTGTAGCTGCCATTAAGGTCAGCTGAATAAATGCAGTTGATAAGTTCAGACATACCTATGGGTTCAAAAACTAATGATAATTTTCTCAGAATTTATATCAAATCATATCTTTTAATCAATGTAATGGATAGATTCAGACAGAGTGATTGAAAAACAGTTGACATAACAAATAGCTACATATGTTTCTACTGCATGGTGTAATTAAGCGATGACTATGAGTCATGTTCAGTTTGTTCATACAGGTCCATTCAAATCTTTTGTAATAATAGTAATAGGAAAATATTTAAGTACTTTTATGAGAGGGATGATAAGGGGCAGGAGCTTCTGTTGCCAGTTTCTCTACTTAGATCAGTGGAGCAGACACGTTGTGGCCAACAGACTTCAAAACAAGTACAAACACCTTCAACAGAGCAACATGGAAATGTGGTAAATGGTGACACAATCACAAAAATCACAGTGTATCAGTATCCGCAAGGTGAGCGAGTGCACCAAAAAGCCTTGATGTCTGACCCCAATTTGATTGGAAGTTGTGGGATGGCCATGTGTAATGGCCCAGCAATGCATTGGAGAGGAGGATGACTAAGGAGAAGGTTTAGGCCATTTGTCTCTTAAATTTGGGCCACACAGGAAGTAGAAGCAGCACAACACATTCACAATGACCTCAAACCACAGAAGCTTGCTGAGATCTCTTACATTATTCCAGATATTTAAAATCGCCTCCTGTGCCCCTTTCAAAGTAAAAGCTACTTTATTATTATTTCTAATGTAAGACCATAAGTTGTACATCTTCATGCATGTAATACTTGATCAGAGATTGGAACCCGGAGAATCAGAGCTTGATTGATCTCTAAAGAAAATTATATTTAATGAAGAAACACTACAATCCTATCAGGAACCACATTATTATGGGCAATACAAGCTTTTTCCTTTTAATATCTCAATACAGATCAACATTAATTACACTCAGAGGGTTGAGGATCTCCCCTTTACAAGTGAATCTATGATCCAATAGGTGTTCCTGCCCCTAGATCAATGATATTTCCTATGAAGTACCGATCCCACATAGAATTTGATGCTTATCATGTCATGTCATCCTCAACCGCTTATCTAGTTTTCTTCGGTCATGGAGTATTTCTACAAGTACACATAGGGCCATGGGGGTACCAGAGTCATTCTTGTTACATTGAGAGAGTATGGACAACCTTTAGTGTAACATTTAAATGTGTTGATGTTAGTTACCAGGCAGGCTCTGTTTATCCGATCACACTTCACAAGTCATTCGACAGCCTCAGTCAATTCCAATTTCCAAATGCACTTTGCAATGTATGTTATTTCCTAAACTAATATTATATATCTTAAATGTTATGATTGTATGATGCCCATCTGTGTAGGAAAAGCCGGATTGCCTGTTCACAGGACAATCAGCTGTGGTTACCTAAGAAGAGCTGTAACAGGGTCACCATGGTGAGTGTTACATCATCTCTTTTGTAGCACTCTGGCCTTTCAGGTTCCAACAAAAATAAATTAACCAACAAACATGTCAAATAAAAAAACTCATATTACAAAATAACTGCATTTTCCACAGCAACAAATGTCTGCAAGAAAATGTTTATTCCTCTGTGACTTGGAGCTCGATTACTTTTCAAATACAACGGGGAGATACACTGTTCAATTTGTCTCAGTTCCCAATATAATATGTCTCCTAAGCTGATCCTTGAAGGTGCAGTGTGTAAGATTTGGTAACCTCTAGAGGTGAAGTTGCATTTTGCATCCATCACCTCACCCTCACCCTTCTGAGCATGTAAGAGAACTAAGGGTGTAATGATACGTGTATTCGCATTGAACTGTTTCTATACAGGACGCTTGGTTCGGTACAGGGCTGTGCAGGGGGGGGTGGGGGGTTCCCTGTGTAGGTACTGGTCGCATCTGCTTGGGCTGCCAGACAGAAATATGCCATCGATCATAAGAAAAGCCAAACATAATGAGATCTAATACCTACACCGGAACAGCGCACCTATCGCGCTGTTACACAGTGGATGGATCGGCGCACACACACAAGCGCGCTGAGAGCGTGTGAGAAAGTAATAGTTCAGTCACACATCACGTCAACTCCTCTTCGTCAGAGCCGCCACCCGCCCAACGGTCAACACTTCGAGTGCCCCCCACCCCTGTACCGAAAATGAACCCAACCGTGACATGAAATCGGCGGTACGTATCGAACCGTGATTTTGGTGTATCGTTACACCCCTAAGCAGAACCTATGGTGGACTTCAGTTGTCATTTGTTTTGTAATAATTTTTAAGAAGTGACAAAAATGATCTAAATCTTACACACTGCACCTTTAAATCAAATGACTCCAATATTGAAGATTCCTCAATGAATACTTGACTAATACTGAGCAGCTGAGCTGTGACAGCACATGTTTTTTAAACCATAAAATGAGGTCTTCTGTCAGGACCAATGGTCTTTGGGCTTCGAGCAATAGACAGTGTAGAGTGTTGCGGCCCGCAAGGTGCATGATTTATGGTATAATAACACAGAGCTACGATATGTGATCACATAAATGTTTACATCTATACAAATGAATATTCAATAAGAGTAACTGTAACACAGTCTTACAGTCTTACACCATGTTTGTGTAGAGGTGAGTGGAATACTGAGACAGAGCAACATTGTGTTGGTGTTGGACTATTCATAGACATTGTTGATGAAACAGTGTGACAGGCCTCATTCTACTTGCAATCCAGGTTACGGGATACACAAAAACAAATGTGTCAAATCAAAGAGAAATGATTGGCACTAATCATTGTCATTAAAGGTGCAGTGTTTAAGATTTCGGGTCCTCTTTATGGAGGCTGCCATGTCTTTAGTAGTAAAGGCGGAGATATTGAACATCTCTTGGGTTTTAATGACAACTGAAGTCTTCCATAGGTTCTTCTGCATGTTCAGAAGGGTGAGGTAGTGGATACAACATGCAACTTCACCTCTAGAGGTCACCAAATCGTACACACTGCACCTTTAATGTATATTTACACCAGGAGCAGGTCCACCCTATAAGGGCCGACATGTGTTTTTATACACTAAACATCTTTTGAGCTTTAATGACAACTGGGGGCTACCCTGGGCTCATATGCATGCTCAAAAATGGAGGGGTGAGGTGGTGAATTAAATATGCAACTTCACCACTAGATGTCACCAAATGGTGCACACTGTATCTTTACAGCTTCTCTGGTCGGGACAACATCTTCCTTACACCAATGTGGAAACGCATGTACACACATCATCCATTCTCTGTCAAAGACCTCCTCCGGCTTGTACCTGTGTTCTGCTGCCTCCATGTTGGATACCCATCAATCCTAGAGTGCCCTGCTCATCAACTGGGCAGTTCTCCTCTGCTCCAGCTCCCTCTCCGTTTGAGTCAGTGTTGTGTGTCTCTACTGGAAGGACAGCAGGAACATGAGCACCACGTTGATGATGATGAGCAGCATCATGATGAGGAACACCACCACCTTCTGGGTCTCGGGCGGCAGGTTGCAGCGCAGCATGGTGTTGAACATCCCCATCCTCTGCCTGCTCCACCTCCCCGAGCCGCTGCCACGCGCCATCACTCCTCCGGCGTCCTCTTCTTCTTCCTCCTCTTCGGCACCCCTCCCCCGTCGCCTGTCCCTCAGCGCCGAGCCTCCACACCACACCGCGTCACCTCCTCCCCTTCCTCCTCCTCCTCGACTCTCTCCGTCCTCTGCCGTTCTCCTCCGCTCAGCAACAGCGGCCACCTCCTCCGCTTCTCCTGCCACTTTGCCGATGCCTGGCGTCGCCCCGGCCTGTCCGTGGAGGCTGGGTGCCTGTGCTCTGCTTCTCTGCGAGGCTTCTTGTTTGTTACATGTGGAACGTCCCTCCCTCCCTCCTCCTTTTCACTCCTTGCTTCTCTCCTCTTTGAAGAACCGGCACCTCCCTGCCCTCGTCGTCTTCTTCTTCTCCTCCTTTTCCTTTCGGTTCGGTTTTCTCTTACGCACGGTCAGGACGTCGGGATGAAAGATGGAAGCCGGGATGCTGCACCTCTCCTGTTCATTCTTCCTCCCATCCTCCTCCCTCCCTTTCCTCTCACTCCATCCAACATATGATGAGCTGTATCCACCTCAAAAAGACATTTACGCTCCCCTCTCTTTCCCTGTTTTCTTATTTCATTGTCTCTTCAGCTAAAATTGTGCTGGCTGTGGTGCCTTGAGCGCTGCTGCCTCAGCCATCCATCTAACTACCAACATCGCCCCCCTTCCCTCCCTTTCCTTTCTAGGTGAACCCACCCTTGTATAGCCGACAGCCAATCAGGATGCAAGATGTGTCAAGCGTATCCTGGATACCAGAGTAGCTGAGGCAGGGCCATAGCAACCTCTCTGGGATACAGAGATGGAGGTTGGGGGAGGGGCATGATGTAGGCTATACAGAATAATGGATGAACAGCATGTGTGTTTACAAGTATGAGGTCATTATTTAAGGCGCAGTCTGTACGATTTGGTGACATCTAGAGGGAAAGTTGCATATTGGGTCCATCACCTCACCCTCAAAAGATGATTAGTATGTCCACTCTGGGCTTTACTGTAAAAACATGGTGGCCCCCATAGAGAGGGCCCGCCCCTCATGTAAATGTACATTAATAGGCTCAAAATGAATGAGACCTTACACACTGCAATGCACTTTAGTGTGAGGATTTAGTGGGATTCTTGTGGTATCATTTTGATGATTACACACTAAAGAAAAACTTTCTAAGAATATCAGGAAATTATTTGTGTTCATTGAACCCCTTGCTTCTAAGCGCTACACCTTTGAAGGTGTAGTGTCTAAGATTTTTGTCACTTCTATCGAAAAGAAATGACAAAATAATGGCATACTGATGTTCTCATCGTCATCTAAATGTATTTTTGTTCCCATTACCTGTAAATGAGCCCATCAGTGTATATTTATGTTTTTACAGTGGCCCAGAGTAGACTTACTGAAACATATTTTGAGGGCTACCATAGGTGCAACTTAACCACTAGATGTCACCAAATCTTACACACTGCGCCTTTAAGGGCATTAGTCACTGCTGATGTGACTTGTATAGTTACAGCACAGTTTCCATGTGAACGCAGACATTATTAGACAGGAAACCTAGCTTGGATAAGACCATTTTGAGATGATATATTATGATATGAACAATTTAATACTCAAAAATGGTTTAATTCAGTTAAAGGTGCGGTCTGTAAGATTTTGGTCACTTCTACAAAAAAATTACAAAATAAGTACATACTGACATTTCCATGAATCAATAATCACTTTAATGTACTATTTTTCTTCGATTACCCTTAAATAAGCCCATTAATGTATATTTACATGAGGAGTGGGTCCTCTCTACTGGGGCCACCATGTTTTTACAGTCACCCAGAGCGAACGTACTAAACATCATTTGAGTTTTAATAACAACTGAACTCTACCATAGGTTCTCCTGCATGCTCAGGAGGACGAGGGTGAGGTGATAGATACAACATGAAACTTCACCTCTAGATGTCACCAAATCTTACACACCACACCTTCAAAGCAGAAAATGAGACCATGTGTTCCAGATCTGTGCAGCTCTGACAAGACAAGTCATCCTGGTGTTATTCCTGGGAGCACAGCAACCCTATCTCCTTAGTATCTTTCCATTTCAGCCATATAAGACATTTTAATGTCATGATACATGCATTATTGAAACATATTAGAAATGACATCACATGGATATTCCTTCAAAATGTCAAACTCAGTATTCATTCATTCAGACAGAAGTAAGCCAAAGAATCAGTAAGCTGACATTGTTTTATGTGTCTACCAAATCTTGAGAACATTTTGTCTCCATTCTAAATTGACCTTGGTCCCACATTGCAGTAGACATTGTTCCAGGTGTCTGACACCTTCTAAAGGTAACTCTACTACGCTCTCTAGTGTTGAGTGATTCTCCAAAAAAGAATACACTTTGTCCCTTCGCTCAAGTTACCCTCCGCTTTAGAGACTCCAACGGTTTGGGTCCAGCTGTCTGATCCATATTCTTTCATAATAAGCACAGCCACTTTACCTCTGTACTTCAGTGCCTCCGGTCTCTGCTTCGCCGTCTAGCCAGGTAATCGTAACACATACGTATCTAATACAGGGGCAGCAGTGGCTCAGAGGTTAGACCTTTGGAAGCAAGGGTCACAGGTTCAAAACCATCTTGAGCAATGTTGCAGTGTCAATGACCATTTTAGCTTTCATGAACAAACACACACAATTGTACGCATATTATGCATGTCCATTTTATGCATGTAATGTAAGTTACAGCTGAAAAGAAAGGTAGGAGAAACATGCATGATGATTACTGATTTGTGTTTGAGCTAATGGAATTGTAGCAACTTAACTGGCAAAGTGAGTGAAAATCATTGTTTTTATTTCATTTTATTCCTTCTATCAATGGCCCTGACCTCAAAACCATGGAACATGCTCTCTGATATACTTCCACAGCTTTATCTAAAATGACAGCTGAATGTCAGACAATGAAATTCCAAGATGCTAATGTGACAGGTTCAAATTGTTGCCTTTGTCAAACCAATCAATGCTCATAACCAAAATCTACTGGGTATAATATTCAATGGAATTTACAGAAAATGTGGAGCTGCAGCTGAAGAACACAAACAACACACACATATGCTGTTCCACATACTTCTATGTTACTTGCTAGCTTTATGAGTCTTCTTCCCTGTCTTCTCCAATATAGCAAGGACATTGACTAGGAAACGGCAAGGTTTTAGTTAAATGAAATTATCATTATTTTTTTTTTTTTTTTTTGCCACAGGGTGGAAGCAAAGCGCTTTGTTTGTTGGTCAGGCAAAATAATACTACTAATGCTGATACATCACCACATACAGTGGAAGTTAAATGTGAGAAATCAGGTGACTTTGTCACATTCAGTGGATCATCAAACTTAGTAAAAGCTAAATTATTTTATATCTGAAATCTGTTCTATTTTTTTTTTAAAGCTAAGATTTGGGACATTTTTGTCATTTCAGAAGATATTACAAAACCAGTACATACTGACATTTTTGTGAATATATAATCACATAAATATTTTGTTTTTTCCCATTACCCTAAAATGAGCAAATTAAGGGGTCCTCTCTGAGGGGGCCGCCATGTTTTTACGAAGCAAAAGTGGACATATTAAACATATTTTGAGTTTTAATGACAACTGAAGTTGACCATAGGTTCTCCTGCATGCTCAGAGGGGTGAGAGTGAGGTGATGGATACAACATGAAACTTAGCCTTTAGATGTCCCCAAATCTTACACACTGCACCTTTAACAAGGATTCGTGTATATGTAATGTTGTGGTCACTGACTACTCCTTTCCAATCCTCCTTCCAATCTAATCCTGTGCTGTGTGTCTGTTCCTTTCAAGCAGAAAACAACCTCAGTATGATTCAGCTTAAAACAGGAAACTCAGCAACATGACACAGACAAACAGTGATGAGCTATGTATGGACAGTATCACGCTTTGAATCCATGTCTTTGTATCATGACAACCGCGTGATCCAGCAACATCTTTGTTTAAACACCTGTAAACACAGCTGTAAACCGCAATTTTCATAAGAGTACAACTGGCTGAAACTCAAGCAATTTGGAGAAAGTATGTATGTTGTCATGACCATTAATACTTTTATATTCTACTGAACAAACTCTAGATGTATTTTTTTTTGGTCTCATTTGATATTGGAATTGCAACACCTTATCTCATAATTGCGAGATCTGCATCTCTTAATTGGATAATGTATAAATCCAAAAACCCATACGAAAATTCCCAAAAGCAGCAGGAAGAACTCAATGGAAGGGGCTTATTTCCGTCTCAGAAGTAAACAACATTGTCCGTCCTGGACAGTAGTAATAGTATGAGGCTAATATCATATCTTCCAGTGGTTGATCAACCCACTGACCCTCTGGTGAGTGTACTGTACAATCCACTCCACCTGCTGGTCCACACTAGTGGTAGAACCAGGCACATGATAAGAATAATATGATAACTAACATCATATAACAATCCTATAATCATGTTTTACTTACATCTAGAGACTACATCTTCATATTGTTTACCTCATTGATGGCCAGCTGCTCCCCCCCTCCACCTCCCGGGTGTCCAAAACGATGTCCAGAACTGTGACAGTCATCATACAGCAGATCCTCTTCGTTTCCCAGCTCATCTCCAAGCCCTGCCTTCTCAGAGGCACCATCAGGAATAACCACCGCTGGGACAGAAGAGAAGCAGTGGAAAGAGAGTGATAAGATTAAAATAATTATTTCATTTACAAATAAACTGCACAATTTTTTTGGGCATTTTATCTTGAAGTGTGACTGTAAAATGAACATCAAATTAAACAAACTATAATTTATGACTAACTGGTGCTGAAGAGAACATTAAATTATCATAGGATGCTATAGTTAATATCTCCAGTGAGATCCAATCCAATCCAACTTTTTTCATAAACCATAACAGTCCAAAGTGCTGTACAGAAAAAGACACAATGCAACATAAAACATATATTGTGGCAGGATGAAGTTTGCCTGCCAACAGGAGCCAGACTCAACACGGAAGAAACGTCTGGTAGTCAGCCATGTAGCAGGAAAGAAGAACGACTCAGAGGTGATGGTGGGTCTGCAGGTTTATTAGGGGCCACGAGTGAAGAGAGACAGCATAAACACGTACACCTCTTTATGTAGGGCGCTCAAGACACGCGCCCCAACCCATCGTTCACCTGGGTGAGAGACACACCCCTAAGAGTCTGCCACACAGATGTTGGTTACTGTTGGAACAACCTGCTGAGGAAAACGCACACATAATGACATTGTAGGGTGAAGTCTGGATGGGTGCACATAGACCCCAGTGGCTCCATGTTACTGTGCCAAAAAGGAAATAGAGCACAGACATGTGATGATGTGTACATCTGTACAGCCACATCTGTACAGATGTGGCTTT